>CM062489.1:1075153-1107653 GCA_031479575.1 Coregonus ussuriensis
CTGAATCGCAATAGGTAAGCAGATCTTGGTTGAAGAAAAGCAACTGTGGGGGGAGCAATTATTAGAAATTAAAGGAAGACATACAAGACCACACTGATAATCTCCCACCCCCCCCCCCCCCCCCCCCCCCCCCCCCCCCCCCCCCCCCCCCGCACCCCCCCCCCCCACCCCCCCCCCCCCCCCCGATCTGGGGCTCCACGCAAGATCTCACCCCGTGGGGGTCAAAATGATCACAAGAACGGTGAGCAAAAATCCCAGAACCACACGGGGGGACCTAGTGAATGACCTGCAGAGAGCTGGGACCAAAGTAACAAAGCCTACCATCAGTAACACACTACGCCGCCAGGGACTCATATCCTGCAGCGCGAGACGTGTCCCCCTGCTTAAGCCAGTACATGTCCAGGCCCGTCTGAAGTTTGCTAGAGTGCTTTTGGATGATCCAGAAGAGGATTGGGGGAATGTCATATGGTCAGATGAAACCAAAATATAACTTTTTGGTAAAAACTCAACTCGTCGTGTTTGGAGGACAAAGAATGCTGAGTTGCATCCAAAGAACACCATACCTACTGTGAAGCATGGGGGTGGAAACATCATGCTTTGGGGCTGTTTTTCTGCAAAGGGACCAGGACGACTGATCCGTGTAAAGGAAAGAATGAATGGGGCCATGTATCGTGAGATTTTGAGTGAAAACCTCCTTCCATCAGCAAGGGCATTGAAGATGAAACGTGGCTGGGTCTTTCAGCATGACAATGATCCCAAACACACCGCACGGGCAACGAAGGAGTGGCTTCGTCAGAAGTACTGGAGTGGCCTAGCCAGTCTCCAGATCTCAACCCCATAGAAAATCTTTGGAGGGAGTTGAAAGTCCGTGTTGCCCAGCAACAGCCTCAAAACATCACTGCTCTAGAGGAGATCTGCATGGAGGAATGGGCCAAAATTCCAGCAACAGTATGTGAAAACCTTGTGAAGACTTACAGAAAACGTTTGACCTGTGTCATTGCCAACAAAGGGTATATAACAAAGTATTGAGACACTTTTGTTATTGACCAAATACTTATTTTCCACCATAATTTGCAAATAAATTCATAAAAAATCCTACAATGTGATTTTCTGGAGAAAAAAAATCTCATCTTGTCTGTCATAGTTGACGTGTACCTATGATGAAAATTACAGGCCTCTCTCATCTTTTTAAGTGGGAGAACTTGCACAATTGGTGGCTGACTAAATACTTTTTTTCCCCACCGTATTGCTGTAGAGGTTTGCAAAGTGATTTCTCCACATATCCCCATTTTGGATAGCCAATTCCTCATTATGAGGTTTGTTAAATTTATTCCAATTCTCCCAGAAGTGGTTTGATTCTATGGATTCCTCAATCACATCCAGCTGATTTCTAATGTGCTGTTCCTTTTTTGTTCTTAGGGTGTGTTTGTATAGCTTCAGTGTTTCCCCATATTGAAGACGTATATTTTTGTTGTCTGGGTCTCTGTGTTTATGATTAGATATATTTCTCAATGACTTTCTTAGATATTTGCAATCATTATCAAAGCATTTTTCATGATCTATTATTTTTGGTTTGCTCTTATGTTTCTTTAGATTAGCCAAGGAGGCTAATCTGTTTCTCTCTCTCTCTCTGTTTCTCGCTCTCTCTGTTTATCTCTCTCTGTTTCTCTCTCTCTCTGTTTCTCTCTCCCTCTGTTTCTCTGTTTCTCTCTCTCTCTGTTTCTCTCTCTCCGTCTCTCTCTCTCTGTTTCTCTCTCTCTGTTTCTCTCACAATGTTTCTCTCACTCTGTTTCTCTCTCTCTCTCTGTTTCTCTCTCTCTGTTTCTCTCTCTCTCTGTTTCTCTCTCTCTGTTTCTCTCTCTCTCTGTTTCTCTCTCTCTGTGTTTCTCTCTCTCTGTTTCTCTCTCTCTCTGTTTCTCTCTCTCTCTGTTCCTCTCTCTCTGTCTCACTCTGTCTCACTCTGTCTGTCTCTCCCTCTCTCTCTCTCTCTCTCTCTCTCTCTCTCTCTCTCTCTCTCTCTCTCTCTCTCTCTCTCTCTCTCTCTCTCTCTCTCTCTCTCTCTCTCTCTCTCTCTCTCTCTCTCTCTCTATCTCTCTGTCTCTATCTCTCTGTCTCTCTCTGTCTCTCTCTGTCTCTCTCTGTCTCTCTCTGTCTCTCTCTCTCTGTCTCTGTCTCTCTCTCTCGCTCTATCTCTCTCTCTATCTCTCTCTGTTTCTCTCACTCTCTCTGTTTCTCTCGCTCTCTCTGTTTCTCTCTCTCTGTTTCTCTCGCTCTCTCTGTCTCTCTCTCGCTCTCTCTCTCTCTCTTTCTCTCTCTCTCTGTTTCTCTCTCTCTCTGTTTCTCTCTCTCTCTGTTTCTCTCGCTCTCTCTGTTTCTCAATTCAATTCAATTTTCAATTCAAGCTGCTTTATTGGCATGAAAAACATTGCGTCAATATTGCCAAAGCAACAATGTATACAATATACATTGTAATAAAATAATAAATAATAACAAATAATAATAAAAATGGTAGTAAATAATAATAAATAAATAACAACAATAAAATGGTAACAGTCAATAGTATAAATATAATAAATATACAAATCTAAATATTGAAAATGAAACTATAACTAACTTATAACTAAATAACGGTCATCTTCACCATTATATCAGTGCTACAACTACCATCATCATTACTACCACTACTACCACTACCATCATTAAACTGCCGTCATTACCATTACCACCCATACCACTACTATTTGGAATGATAAACAACAATAATAATGATAATAACAATAATAGCAATAACAATAATATTAAGTACGTTACTATTTACTATGCAGATGTTATTATTCAGTGTCCCTCAGGCTATGGCAGGCTAATACATATTTGGCTGCAAGAGGAGCCATAGCTCCTTCGCCCATGAGTATTTTTAGTTTTTCCTCTGGGTTTAATAAGTTAAAATTTGGAACAAATCTAGTCATTTCTGTGAATAATGAATCTCTTGGTGAGGAATATTTATCACAGTAAAGGAGAAAGTGCATTTCTGTTTCTACCTCCCCTGTCGTGCAGTGACCACATACACGCTCCTCTTTGGGTAGCCATGTCTTTTTATGTCTGCCGGTTTCTACTGCCAATTGGTGGTCACTCAGCCTGTACTTGGTAAGGATCTGTCTCTGCTTCGTATCTCTGACAGAGTAGAGATAATCAGCCAATTCATATTCTCTGTTTAGGGTCAGATAGCAATTTAGTCGGCTTTGGGATTTCGTTTTGGTTTTCCAATGTTGTAAATATGAGTCCTTTGATTGGTTCATGATTTTGTTCATTAGAATTCTTTCTTTTGAAGCAGTGCTGGTGTCAGCTTGGTTGGTTCGGTCCAACACCAGCTGACTGAGAGTGCTCGTTTCTGGGCTCAGCTCTTGCGTTTGAAGTGCTTTAAATTGCAGACTTGAATTTGGACTTGAATTTAGATGTAGCCAAAATTTTAATGATCTTTTCTGTATTTTCATTACCACTGGAAAGCGGCCCAATTCTGCCCTACATGCATTAGTTGGTGTATTTCTCTGGACTTGTAGAATTTTCCGACAGAATTCTGCATGTAGGGCTTCATTTGGATGTTTGTCCCATATTTTAAAGTCCAGTTTATTGAGTGGCCCCCAAACCTCACTCCAGTAAAGAGCTATTGGTAGGATTACACTGTCAAATATTTTGGTCCAAATTCTAATTGGGATATTGATTTTGAATAATTTCATTTTTATTGCATACAATGCTCTGCGGGCTTTTTCTTTGAGTGCATTCACTGCCATATTAAAGTTTCCCGATGTAGATATGGTCAGACCAAGGTATGTGTAATTTTTAGTGTGTTCAATTATGGTGTTGTTCAGGGTGAATTTATATTTGTGTTTCTGACATCTGTTTTTTTTTTTGGAAAATCATGATTTTAGTTTTTTTGAAATTTACTGCCAGGGCCCAATTATTGCAATATTGCTCTAGAATGTTAAGGTTCTGTTGAAGACCTTCTTTGGTTGGTGATAGAAGTACCAAGTCATCAGCATATAGCAGGTATTTTACCTCTGTGTCAAATAGTGTGAGTCCTGGGGCCGGAGAATGGTCTAACATGTCTGCTAACTCATTGATATAAATGTTGAAAAGATTTGGACTCAAACTGCAGCCTTGTCTCACACCTCGACGTTCTGAAAAGAATTATGTTCTTTGGTTTTTGATTTTTATTTCACACTTGTTTTCTGTGTACATACATTTTATTAAGTCATACACCTTACCACCAAGCCCACTTTGGAGAATTTTGTAGAATAGCCCTTCATGCCAAATAGAATCAAATGCTTTTTTAAAGTCAATAAAGCAAGCAAATATTTTGCCCTCTTTTTTTTGGTGGACGTGTTTATTAATTAGTGTGTGTAAGGTGTATATATGGTCAGTAGTGCGATGGTTAGGGAGAAAGCCAATTTGACATTTACTTATTACATTTTTCTCTTGAAGAAAGGTTTGAATTCTTGAATTCAAAATGCTACAGAAAACCTTTCCCAAGTTGCTGTTTACGCAACTTCCCCTGTAATTATTGGGGTCTGATTTGTCTCCACATTTGTGGATAGGGGAGATGAGCCCCTGGTTCCAGACATCAGGGAAGCAGCCAAAAGATAAAACTATGTTGAACAACTTAAGCACAGCATTTTGCAACTCAGGTGTGCTGTTTTTCAGCATTTCATTTCTGATGTTATCTAGACCACAAGCCTTCTTTGATTTTATAGATTTTAGCTTTTCATTTAGTTCTTGTTGGGTTATTGGGTAATCTAATGGATTTTGGTTGTTTTTAATGACCGATTCAAGGATGTTCAATTTTTCTTGAATTTCTAATTGGTTCTGTTGTAATTCTTTTTGTGGGATGTTTTTGTATATATTATCAAAATAAGTTTTCCAAATTCCTTCATCTTGTATGGCTAATTCTTGTGGCTTTGTCATGCTTAAATTGTTCCACATGTCCCAGAACTGATTTTGGTCAATTGCACTTTCAATTTCATCAAGTGTCTTGTTGGTATAATTCAATTTCTTGCGTTTTAGTGTATGTTTATACTGTTTCAGAGTTTCAAAGTATTCATAGCGTAGATCTGGGTTGTTTTGCTGCTTATGTTTTTCATTTGAAATTTGTCTTAGGTGTTTTCTAATTGTTTTACATTCGTTATCAAACCATTTTTCAGAAACATTTTGTTTTTTGTTTCTGATGTTGCATTTCTTTGGTTTTCTCAAATTTGCTTTTGATGCTGCTTTTTGGAAAATGTTATTTATGTTTTGAGTAGCCGAATTGACACCTTCTTTATTGTTTTGGTATTGTGAGTAATTGAAAAACTGTATAGAGTTCATCATTTCATTTGAGTTCAATGTTTCAATGAATCTCTCTGCACTGTTTTGAGCCCATCTGTACGATTGGTTCATGTTGTAGAGTTTATTCGGCTGTTTTTTTGAATGAATATTGCTGGTTAATTTCTTCAGAAACACGTTGATCTGACTGTGATCTGACAATGGTGTCTGTGGTCTGACAGTGAATGCACTAATGGAGGAGGGGTCAATGTCAGTGATGGCATAATCGACTACACTTGTCCCAAGAGCTGAGCAGTAAGTAAACTGACCTAAAGAGTCCCCTCTGATTCTACCATTAAGCATGTACAGGCCTAAGGCTCGACAGAGATGCACTAACTCCTTCCCATTTTTGTTCAGTATTTGGTCAGGACTGTTTTTATTATTTATAATTGGGCTACTGTACAAGGAGGGGTGTCCCAATATGTGGTGGTTACCTCCCGCATCAGTGTAGTCAGGCTCAGAACCTGTTCTTGCATTGAAATCTCCACAAAGAAGCACTTTACCCTCTGCCTGAAATTGAATGATTTCTGTATGGAGATTGTCAAAAAACGGATCATCATAATATGATGAATCTGAAGGAGGAGCATAAGCTGCACATATGTATACATCATTGTCACAATAGATTGTACCTTTGTTAAGTTTTAACCAAATGTGATTAGTACCTTTTTTTCATTTCATTCAGTGCTAAGTCCTGCTTATGCCAAATGATGATTCCACCTGAGTCTCAGCCCCGTTTAACATTTTTATGTTTGATTGATGGTAGTAAACTTTCTCTATAGCCTGAGGGACACTGAGTACCTATGTCTCCACGACACCATGTTTCCAGTAGGATTATGATGTCCTGTCCCTTGATGTTTTTAATCAATTCTGGATTTGTTGTTTTATAACCAAAATGTGAAGAGTACAGGCCCTGGATATTCCAAGAGCTGATAGTTAATGATCTCATTTATAATAAGTGATATTCACTGGTTTGAGTAAAGTACATTGAAAAAATATATATATAATAATAATAATAATAATAATAATAATAATAGTAATATATATAAATATATATATACAGTGGGGAAAAAAAGTATTTAGTCAGCCACCAATTGTGCAAGTTCTCCCACTTAAAAAGATGAGAGAGGCCTGTAATTGTCATCATAGGTACACGTCAACTATGACAGACAAATTGAGAAAAAAAATTCCTGAAAATCACATTGTAGGATTTTTTATGAATTTATTTGCAAATTATGGTGGAAAATAAGTATTTGGTCACCTACAAACAAGCAAGATTTCTGGCTCTCACAGACCTGTAACTTCTTCTTTAAGAGGCTCCTCTGTCCTCCACTCGTTACCTGTATTAATGGCACCTGTTTGAACTTGTTATCAGTATAAAAGACACCTGTCCACAACCTCAAACAGTCACACTCCAAACTCCACTATGGCCAAGACCAAAGAGCTGTCAAAGGATACCAGAAACAAAATTGTAGACCTGCACCAGGCTGGGAAGACTGAATCTGCAATAGGTAAGCAGCTTGGTTTGAAGAAATCAACTGTGGGAGCAATTATTAGGAAATGGAAGACATACAGGACCACTGATAATCTCCCTCGATCTGGGGCTCCACGCAAGATCTCACCCTGTGGGGTCAAAATGATCACAAGAACGGTGAGCAAAAATCCCTGAACCACACACGGGGACCTAGTGAATGACCTGCAGAGAGCTCGGACCAAAGTAACAAAGCCTACCATCAGTAACACACTACGCCGCCAGTGACTCAAATTCTGAAGTGCCAGACGTGTCCCCCTGCTTAAGCCAGTACATGTCCAGGCCCGTCTAAAGTTTGCTTAATCCATGCATTTGTTACTTCTAGGTTAGACTACTGCAATGCTCTATTTTCCGGCTACCCGGATAAAGCACTAAATAAACTTCAGTTAGTGCTAAATACGGCTGCTAGAATCCTGACTAGAACCAAGAAATTTGATCATATTACTCCAGTGCTAGCTTCCCTACACTGGCTTCCTGTTAAGGCAAGGGCTGATTTCAAGGTTTTACTGTTAACCTATAAAGCGTTACATGGGCTTGCTCCTACCTATCTTTCCGAGTTGGTCCTGCCGTACATACCAATACGTACGCTACGGTCACAAGACGCAGGCCTCCTAATTGTCCCTAGAATTTCTAAGCAAACAGCGGGAGGCAGGGCTTTCTCCTATAGATCTCCATTTTTATGGAACAGTCTGCCTACCCATGTGAGAGACGCAGACTCAGTCTCAACCTTTAAGTCTTTACTGAAGACTTATCTCTTCAGTAGGTCATATGATTGAGTGTAGTCTGGCCCAGGAGTGTGAAGGTGAACGGAAAGGCTGGAGCAACGAACAGCCCTTGCTGTCTCTGCCAGGCCGGTTCCCCTCTCCACTGGGGTTCTCTGCCTCTAACCCTGTTGCAGGGGCTGAGTCACTGGCTTGCTGGTGCTCTTTCATGCCGTCCCTGGGAGGGGTGCGTCACTTGAGTGGGTTGAGTTACTGACGTGATCTTCCTGTCTGGGTTGGCGCCCCCCCCTTGGTTTGTGCTGTGGTGGAGACCTCTGTGGGCTATACTCGGCCTTGTCTCAGGATTGTAAGTTGGTGGTTGGGGATATCCCTCTAGTGGTGCGGGGGCTGTGCTTTGGCGGAGTGGGTGGGGTTATATCCTTCCTGTTTGGCCCTGTCCGGGGGTTTCTTCGGATGGGGCCACAGTGTCTCCGGACCGCTCCTGTCTCAGCCTCCAGTATTTATGCTGCAGTAGTTTATGTGTCGGGGGGCTGGGGTTAGTTGGTTATACCTGGAGTACTTCTCCTGTCTTATCCAGTGTCCTGTGTGAATTTAAGTATGCTCTCTCTAATTCTCTCGTTCTCTCTTTCTCTCTGAGAACCTGAGCCCTAGGACCATACGTCAGGACTACCGGGCATGATGACACCTTGCTGTCCCCAGTCCGCCTGGCCTTGCTGCTATTCCAGTTTCAACTGTTCTGCCTGCGGCTACGAAACCCCTACCTGTCCCAGACCTGCTGTTTTCAACTCTTAATGATCGGCTATGAAAAGCCAACTGAGAGACCTGAGCCCTAGGACCATACGTCGGGACTACCGGCCGTGGTGACTCCTTGCTGTCCCCAGTCCGCCTGGCCTTGCTGCTATTCCAGTTTAAACTGTTCTGCCTGCGGTTATGGAACCCCTACCTGTCCCAGACCTGCTGTTTTCAAACTCTTAATGATCGGCTATGAAAAGCCAACTGAGATTTATTCCTGATTATTATTTGACCATGCTTGTCACTTATGAACATTTTTGAACATCTTGGCATGGTTCTGTTATAATCTCCACCCGGCACAGCCAGAAGAGGACTGGCCACCCCTCATAGCCTGGTTCCTCTCTAGGTTTCTTCCTAGGTTTTCGCCTTTCTAGGGAGTTTTTCCTAGCCACCGTGCTTCTACACCTGCATTACTAGCTGTTTGGGGTTTTAGGCTGGGTTTCTGTACAGCACTTCGAGATATTAGCTGATGTAAGAAGGGCTATATAAAATAAAATTGATTGATTGATAGAGTGCATTTGGATGATCCAGAAGAGGATTGGGAGAATGTCATATGGTCAGATGAAACCAAAATATAACTTTTTGGTAAAAACTCAACTCGTCGTGTTTGGAGGACAAAGAATGCTGAGTTGCATCCAAAGAACACCATACCTACTGTGAAGCATGGGGGTGGAAAATTCATGCTTTGGGGCTGTTTTTCAGCAAAGGGACCAGGACGACTGATCCGTGTAAAGGAAAGAATGAATGGGGCCATGTATCGTGAGATTTTGAGTGAAAACCTCCTTCCATCAGCACGGGCATTGAAGATTAAACGTGGCTGGGTCTTTCAGCATGACAATGATCCCAAACACACCGCCCGGGCAACGAAGGAGTGGCTTCGTAAGAAGCATTTCAAGGTCCTGGAGTGGCCTAGCCAGTCTCCAGATCTCAACCCCATAGAAAATCTTTGGAGGGAGTTGAAAGTCGGTGTTGCCCAGCGACAGCCCCAAAACATCACTGCTCTAGAGGAGATCTGCATGGAGGAATGGGCCAAAATACCAGCAACAGTGTGTGAAAACCTTGTGAAGACTTACAGAAAACGTTTGACCTGTGTCATTGCCAACGAAGGGTATATAACAAAGTATTGAGAAATTTTTGTTTTTGACCAAATACTTATTTTCCACCATAATTTGCAAATAAATTCATTAAAAACCCTACAATGTGATTTTCTGGAAAAAAATTCTCAGTTTGTCTGTCATAGATGACATGTACCTATGATGAAAATTACAGGCCTCTCTCATCTTTTTAAGTGGGAGAACTTGCACAATTGGTGGCTGACTAAATACTTTTTTTCCCCACTGTATATACACACATACATGCATACATACATACATACACATAAACATACATATACATACATACATACATACATACATACATACATACATACATACATACATACATACATACATACATACATACATACACATAAACATACATACATGTACATACATACATACATACATACATACATACATACATACATACATACATACATACATACATACATACATACATACATACATACATACATACATACAAACATACATACATACATACATACACATAGATACACATATACATACATAAACATATACATATATATATATATATATATATATATATATATATATATATATATACATACACATATACATATATATATATATATATATATACATATACACACATACATACATACATATATACACACATATATATACACATACACACACACACACACCATTACACATCACTATTATTATAATACCAGTGCCAATAATAAAGGATAGTTGTAAACAACTTAATAAGAATGGCCCAAAAAATAAGTACAATGCAATGCAATCTGCAACCCTGTGTGTGTGTGTGTGAATTAAAGGGTCTGTCTAGCCCAGTAGTCTGCATAATAGATGCAGTAGTTGGCGCACCTCTCCTATCTCTGATTGTTCTAGGTGTCTTTTGCCAGAGGTTACCTCAGCATATGTATGCTGATGATCTGAATGATACATGGTGTGGACTGCATCATGTGGTGTACTTCTCTGAAGGACAGTGTTCTGCCCGACCCTGGAGTAGTGGTCAGTGCTGTGTTGTGATGGGCCGGGTCCAGTAGAACTGTGTTGTGATGGGCCGGGTCTGGTAGAGCTGTGTTGTGATGGGACGGGTCTGGTCGTGCTGTCCTGAGGCGGGTCTGGTCTAGTAGAGCTGTCCTGAGGTGGGTCTGGTCTGGTAAATCTGTGCTGTGTTGGGCCCGGTCTAGTAGAGCTGTGCTGTAATAAGCCGTGTCTGGCTCTTCTCTCCTGGGGATGGTGGGGGTACTGTTGTTTCAGAAGGTGGGGCAGGGGGGCTCTGCTGCTGGGGTGATGGGTGTGTGGGTCCCTGCCAAGTGTTGCATCCTTTAGGTCCTTAGCAAAAGTTCTGACACTGTCCTGATCAAGGTGTACATTATCGTATAAGTGTTCACATGTCAGAGTGGGATGGTGAGCCGTTCTGACATTGAGCAGTGAGGCACAGTCCACAGTGATCTGTTGATTTATTTTGTCGATCAACTGTCCTGGGAAGTATTTTCTTGGTAGTAGGGTGGACACAACTATATTGGTTGTTGGAAACATAGCCTGTGCCCGTTCTGCTACTCTTCTCACTGCCCCAGATACATTTTCACCTTTGGCACGAAGGTCGTTTGTGCCAGTGTGGATGATGATGTTGTCGGGGGTGTCAATCCTGGTCTGACTGAGTAGCTGCATTGCACTGTCAGTTGTAGGACACCAGAACTTATACACCTGGTGTCTAGGGAATAATCTTTCCTGGACTAAGAACTTCCCATTTGAATCAATAAGGTTTGCAGTTGTGGGTGACTGTCTGGGTGGAGCAGACTGGGAGACTGGTATTCTGACCTGGGCTGGACCAGACTGGGAGGCTGGTTGGTTGACCTGGGCTGGAGCAGACTGGGAGGCTGGTTGGCTGACCTGGGCTGCAGACTTAGAGGCTGATAGGTTGACCTGGGCTGGAGCACACTATGCTGGAGCAGACTGGGAAGCAGGTAGGCTGACTTGGTCTAGAGCAGACTGGGACGCTGGTTGGCTGATCTGGACTGGAGCAGACTGGTAGGCGGGTGCAGTGTCATCAGGCTGTGTGGTGGAGGCCATGCTGGTCTCAGGTTCTGCTTGTGTTGTACCAGGCTGGTGGACATGTTCTCTAGATGCAGAGGACATATTGACTAGCTGATGGTTGAGGGTGTCAATGTACCTCTCTCTCTGCTCTAGCTCCTTTCTTGTTGTGCTCAGATGGTCTCTGAGGTCATCATTTGTCTGACTCAGTTTGTCCATTCTGCTTTCTAATTTAGCAATAGATGCTCTGCTCTCCTCCCTGAACTGTTTCATCTCTTCTTTTAGTTTCTGGACAGTGTCGTCCTCTTGAAGCTTGTTCTCTCTGAGTTCTATGACCTCTGCTTCGACTAGAGAGAGGGTGTTGTGGAAACGTTGCATAGCAGGTGTTCTTGGTGTTATAGGCATGTCCTTGGCTCTGTCTGCTGCAGGTGAGGTAGGTAGAGGGACATTGAGGGCTTCTTGCTGGGTCACAGAGACTGTTGGGGCCTGCTTTTCTCCATCTCCATCCTTGACTTGTTCCTCAGTTTCTGAGATGAGTTCAGCTTCTGCTTTTAGGGTAGCAAACATATTCTCAAAAGCCTGGAGGCTTGAATCATTGCCTTGTATCAATACAGTTCCATTATTATATAAGTTTACTGTTTGATACGTGTTGCTCTGGTCAGCTTCTTCAAAAATGCTGATCTGACATCCTTGGCTGATGCCTCTCTTTTTTGAGAAAGGGAAAGTGTTGCAAATAACTCTTTTCCATATGTGCCCTCGTTTGGTATTAAATATTAAATTTGTTCTTGTTTTGCAACTGGTAAGATCTGCAAACAGGCATTCATGGTTCTGTCCCATCATCAAACCTTTGAAACTTTTCTTAGCTTTCTCTGTCTGGATGCCTGGTGGGTAAACAATTTCCATAGCAACGCTGTACACAATGTTGCAATAGAAGCGTTGTTTCTTGTATTATTCTTGTATTATTCTTGTGTCTTTTAGAGGACTGTTTTACTTTGATGTCCTTTGTCTTCTGTCCTTATTTTGTCTTATTTTGTCTCTCTTTTCTTCTGTTAACTAGATATTATTTGTTAGCTAGCTAGCTTCTTCCAGGAGAGTCCCTAGCAACTGCTTAGCAACTGGTAAACAATTCAGCTAGCTAAGATAACTGTACAATTTTATGAAAAATAGTTACTTTTTCAAAAGCCTTTCTTCTTTATTTGTTGCTTGTTTTGTCTCTTATTCAGTCTTGCACTTTTCTTTTGTTTTTTTTTCCGATGTACTTCACTCTAAAAACCATATAAATTTCAATATTTGTAGGAGCTCATTTTTCAGCAGCTGCTGCTCTATATCATTGAGTTCCGGAATTCTCTCTCTCTCTCTGTTTCTCTCTCTCTCTCTGTTTCTCTCTCTCTCTCTGTTTCTCTCTCTCTCTATGTTCTCTCTCTCTATGTTTCTCTCTCTCTCTATGTTTCTCTCTGTTTCTCTCTCTCTCTGTTTCTCTCTCGCTTTGTTTCTCTCGCTCTGTTTCTCTCTCTCTCTATGTTTCTCTCGCTTTGTTTCTCTCGCTCTCTCTGTTTCTCTCTCTCTCTCTCTCTCTCTGTTTCTCTCTCTCTCTCTGTTTCTCTCTCTCTCTGTTTCTCTCTCTGTTTCTCTCGCTCTCTCTGTTTCTCTCTCTCTCTCTCTCTCTCTCTCTCTCTCTCTCTCTCTCTCGCTCTCTCTCTCTGTTTCTCTCTCTCTCTCGCTGTTTCTCTCTCTCTCTCTGTTTCTCTCTCTCTGTTTCTCTCTCTCTCTATGTTTCTCTCTGTCTCTCTCGCTCTCTCTGTTTCTCTCTCTCTCTGTTTCTCTCTCTTCTCTCTCTCTCTGTTTCTCTCTCTGTCTGTTTCTCTCTCTCTGTTTCTCTCTCTCTGTTTCTCTCTCTCTGTTTCTCTCTCTCTCTGTTTCTCTCTCTCTGTTTCTCTCGCTCTCTCTCTCTCTCTCTCTCTGTTTCTCTCTCTCTGTTTCTCTCTTTCTCTTTTTCTCTCTCTCTCTGTTTCTCTCTCTCTGTTTCTCTCTCTCTCTGTTTCTCTCTCTCTCTTTCTCTCTCTCTGTTTCTCTCTCTCTGTTTCTCGCTCTCTCTGTTTCTCTCTCTCTGTTTCTATCTCTCTGTTTCTCTCTCTCTCTCTGTTTCTCTCGCTCTCTCTGTTTCTCTCTCTCTCTGTTTCTCTCTCTCTCTCTGTTTCTCTCTCTCTGTTTCTCTCTCTCTTTTTCTCTCTCTCTGTCTCTCTCAATCTCTCTGTTTCTCTCTCTCTGTTTCTCTCTCTCTCTGTTTCTCTCTCTCTGTTTCTCTCTCTCTCTCTGTTTCTCTCTCTCTTTTTCTCTCTATCTCTCTCCGTCTCTCTATCTCTGTTTCTCTCTCTCTGTTTCTCTCACTCTGTTTCTCTCTCTCTCTCTGTTTCTCTCTCTCTGTTTCTCTCTCTCTGTTTCTCTCTCTCTCTGTTTCTCTCTCTCTGTTTCTCTCTCTCTCTGTTTCTCTCTCTCTCTGTTCCTCTCACTCTTTCTGTCTCTCCCCCTCTCTCTCTCTCTCTCTCTCTCTCTCTCTCTCTCTCTCTCTCTCTCTCTCTCTCTCTCTCTCTCTCTCTCTCTCTCTCTCTCTCTCTCTCTCTCTCTCTCTCTCTCTCTCTCTCTCTCTCTCTCTCTCTCTCTCTCTCTATCTCTATGTCTCTCTCTGTCTCTCTCTCTCTCTCTGTCTCTCTCTTTCTGTCTCTGTCTCTGTCTCTCTCTCTCTCTCGCTCTATCTCTCTCTATCTCTCTCTGTTTCTCTCACTCTCTCTGTTTCTCTCTCTCTCTCTGTTTCTCTCGCTCTCTCTGTTTCTCTCTCTCTCTCTCTCTCTCTCTCTCTCTCTCTCTCTCTCTCTCTCTCTCTCTCTCTCTCTCTCTCTCTCTCTCTCTCTCTCGCTCTCTCTCTCTCTCTCTATGTTTCTCTCTGTTTCTCTCTCTCTCTGTTTCTCGCTCTCTCGGTTTCTCTCTCTCTGTTTCTCTCTCTCTCTCTGTTTCTCTCTCTCTGTTTCTCTCGCTCTCTCTGTTTCTCTCTCTCTCTCTCTCTGTTTCTCTCTCTCTCTCTGTTTCTCTCTCTCTCTCTGTTTCTCTCTCTCTCTATGTTTCTCTCTGTTTCTCTCGCTCTCTCTGTTTCTCTCTCTCTCTGTTTCTCTCTCTCTCTCTGTTTCTCTCTCTCTCTCTGTTTCTCTCTCTCTGTTTCTCTCTCTCTCTGTTTCTCTCTCGGTTTCTCTCGCTCTCTCTGTTTCTCTCTCTCTCTCTCTCTTTTTTTCTCTCTCTCTCTGTTTCTCTCTCTCTCTGTTTCTCTCTCTCTCTGTTTCTCTCTCTCTGTTTCTCTCTCTCTCTCTGTTTCTCTCTCTCTCTCTGTTTCTCTCTCTCTGTTTCTCTCTCTCTCTATGTTTCTCTCTGTTTCTCTCGCTCTCTCTGTTTCTCTCTCTCTCTGTTTCTCTCTCTCTGTTTCTCTCTCTCTCTCTCTGTTTCTCTCTCTCTCTGTTTCTCTCTCTCTGTTTCTCTCTCTCTCTCTGTTTCTCTCTCTCTGTTTCTCTCTCTCTGTTTCTCTCTCTCTCTGTTTCTTTCTCTCTGTTTCTCTCGCTCTCTCTGTCTCTCTCTCTCTCTGTTTCTCTCTCTCTGTTTCTCTCTCTCTCTTTTTCTCTCTCTCTCAGTTTCTCTCTCTCTGTTTCTCTCTCTCTCTGTTTCTCTCTCTCTCTGTTTCTCTCTCTCTGTTTCTCTCTCTCTGTTTCTCGCTCTCTCTGTTTCTCTCTCTCTGTTTCTCTCTCTCTCTTTCTCTCTCTCTCTTTTTCTCTCTCTCTGTTTCTCTCTCTCTCTCTGTTTCTCTCTCTCTGTTTCTCTCTCTCTCTGTTTCTCTCTCTGTGTCTCTCTCTCTCTCTCTCTCTCTGTCTCTCTCTCTCTCTCTCTGTCTCTCTCTCTCTCTCTCTGTTTCTCTCTCTCTCTCTGTTCCTCCCTAATATTCAGGTGTGTTTATTTTAGGCCAGAGCTATGTGTTATGTAATGAAACTCAGTCTCAGTCTGGACCTGGAACATCCACATTGAGCCATTTAGAACAACAGAGTGGCGATCTAATGCTATTAAAGAAGACCGACAGACATTAATGAGAGAAATATTATTTTTTGCACTACTGTTGACCAGGGTCCATAGGGGGCCCACAGGGCTCTGGTCAAAAGAAGTGCACTATGTAGGGATTCGGTTGCCATTTGGGGACACAGTCATATAGTTCACATAGGAAAAGCTAATAGTGTCCATTCCCCTACCATTCTCTATGAGTTCATAATTAGGAGGAGTTCAAACAGAGCTGATCGCCGTGACCTGGGAGCTCAGGCTGGAATCAAATGAAAAATTCATATTTACATTTTCACCTCATTAATTTAATGATATTTCAGATGCTGATTTGAATTGGCCACGCTCTTCCTTTCTGAGCAAATCGACTTTAATCCCAATCTAATTAGCAATTATGCTCAGAGGTTGATTGAACCAATCCTCCCAGGCAGGCAGAGAATACCAATTACTCTCTTATGTGGAGTGCCTTTTATGTCTTCCTCAGGTTTTAAGAACGTACAGGGGAAGCTTGGGAACCAATCGGGACGTACAGGGGAAGCTTGGGAACCAATCAGGACGTACAGGGGAAGCTTGGGAACCAATCAGGACGTACAGGGGAAGCTTGGGAACCAATCGGGACGTACAGGGGAAGCTTGGGAACCAATCGGGACGTACAGGGGAAGCTTGGGAACCAATCGGGACGTACAGGGGAAGCTTGGGAACCAATCAGGACGTACAGGGGAGGCTTGTGGCCAACAGGAACACATGGAGCGGAGGACATCATGTGTCCAATAGGAACACATGGAGCGGAGGACATCATGTGACCAATAGGAACACATGGAGCGGAGGACATCATGTGACCAATAGGAACACATGGAGCGGAGGACATCATGTGACCAATAGGAACACATGGAGCGGAGGACATCATGTGTTGTGCTCTTATGATATACTGATGAATAGTACAGTGTATTGAGACAGATCTGAGGCCTTTTTAACCCGTTGTTGATACACTTGCCTTGGCTCCTTCCCACCATACATGTTTAGGCCTGAATGAGGGTTACACTGATCCTCATCAGTGATTGAATGGAGTTGAGGTATTTGGTCATGGAGGCCTGCCTGCAGACAATTAAACCCTCTATAATTACACTGTCTAATATGGATATATACAACAGTCATTGGGCCCTGGTCTAAAGTAGTTCACTACATAGGGAATAGGGTGCCATTTGGGACACAAACATTACATAGGCTGATCTCAATACATAATGTGGGTATTTAAGTGACATTACAATGTTTATTAGACAATGAAAATAAAGAAAACAAGTAAATGGAACCGATGACTGCTGTTCTGATCTCTGATCTGTTCTAATCTCTGATCTGTTCCGATATCTCATCTTTTCCGATCTCTGATCTGTTCCGATCTCTGATCTGTTTTCATCTCTGATCTGTTCAAATATCTGATCTGTTCTGATATCTGATCTGTTCTGATATAATTTTTTTAATTTTAGTCATTTAGCAGACGCTCATATCCAGAGCGACTTACAGGTAAGTGATTGCATACATTTTCATACTGGCCCCCCGTGGGATCTGTTCTGATATCTGATCTGTTCTGATATCTGATCTGTTCTGATCTCTGATCTGTTCTGATATCTGATCTGTTCTGATCTCTGATCTGTTCTGATATCTGATCTGTTCTGATATCTGATCTGTTTTGATATCTGATCTGTTCTGATATCTGATCTGTTCTGATATCTGATCTGTTTTGATATCTGATCTGTTTTGATATCTGTTCTGATATCTGATCTGTTCTGATATCTGATCTGTTCTGATATCTGATCTGTTTTGATATCTGATCTGTTTTGATATCTGCTCTGATCTCTGATCTGTTCTGATCTCTGATCTGTTCTGATCTCTGATCTGTTTTGATCTCTGATCTGTTTTGGTATCTGATCTGTTCTGATATCTGATCTGTTCTGATATCTGATCTGTTTTGATATCTGTTCTGATCTCTGATCTGTTCTGATCTCTGATCTGTTTTGGTATCTGATCTGTTCTGATATCTGATCTGTTTTGCCTCCAGTCTGTAGAACATTGAACATACAGTGGGGAAAAAAAGTATTTAGTCAGCCACCAATTGTGCAAGTTCTCCCACTTAAAAAGATGAGAGAGGCCTGTAATTTTCATCATAGGTACACGTCAACTATGACAGACAAAATGAGGAAAAAAAATCCAGAAAATCACATTGTAGGATTTTTAATGAATTTTTTTGCAAATTATGGTGGAAAATAAGTATTTGGTCACCTACAAACAAGCAAGATTTCTGGCTCTCACAGACCTGTAACTTCTTCTTTAAGAGGCTCCTCTGTCCTTCACTTGTTACCTGTATTAATGGCACCTGTTTGAACTTGTTATCAGTATAAAATACACCTGTCCACAACCTCAAACAGTCACACTCCAAACTCCACTATGGCCAAGACCAAAGAGCTGTCAAAGGACACCAGAAACAAAATTGTAGACCTGCACCAGGCTGGGAAGACTGAATCTGCAATAGGTAAGCAGCTTGGTTTGAAGAAATCAACTGTGGGAGCAATTATTAGGAAATGGAAGACATACAAGACCACTGATAATCTCCCTCGATCTGGGGCTCCACGCAAGATCTCACCCCGTGGGGTCAAAATGATCACAAGAACGGTGAGCAAAAATCCCAGAACCACACGGGTGGACCCAGTGAATGACCTGCAGAGAGCTGGGACCAAAGTAACAAAGCCTACCATCAGTAACACACTACGCCGCCAGGGACTCAAATCCTGCAGTGGCAGACGTGTCCCCCTGCTTAAGCCAGTACATGTCCAGGCCCGTCTGAAGTTTGCTAAAGTGCATTTGGATGATCCAGAAGAGGATTGGGAGAATGACATATGGTCAGATTAAACCAAAATAGAACTTTTTGGTAAAAACTCAACTCGTCGTGTTTGGAGGACAAAGAATGCTGAGTTGCATCCAAAGAACACCATACCTACTGTGAAGCATGGGGGTGGAAACATCATGCTTTGGGGCTGTTTTTCTGCAAAGGGACCAGGACGACTGATCCATGTAAAGGAAATAATTAATGGGGCCATGTATCGTGAGATTTTGAGTGAAAACCTCCTTCCATCAGCAAGGGCATTGAAGATGAAATGTGGCTGGGTCTTTCAGCATGACAATGATCCCAAACACACCAGCTCGGGCAACGAAGGAGTGGCTTCGTAAGAAGCATTTCAAGGTCCTGTAGTGGCCTAGCCAGTCTCCAGATCTCAACCCCATAGAACATCTTTGGAGGGAGTTGAAAGTCCGTGTTGCCCAGCGACAGCCCCAAAACATCACTGCTCTAGAGGAGATCTGCATGGAGGAATGGGCCAAAATACCAGCAACAGTGTGTGAAAACCTTGTGAAGACTTACAGAAAATGTTTCACCTGTGTCATTGCCAACAAAGAGTATATAACAGAGTATTGAGAAACTTTTGTTATTGACCAAATACTTATTTTCCACCATAATTTGCAAATAAATTCATTAAAAATCCTTCAATGTGATTTTCAGGATTTTTTTTTCTCATTTTGTCTGTCATAGTTGACGTGTACCTATGATGAAAATTACAGGCCTCTCTCATGTTTTTAAGTGGGAGAACTTGCACAATTGGTGGCTGACTAAATACTTTTTTTCCCCACTGTATCTGTGTCTGTCTGGCCCTGAAAAGGACACAGCAGGAGGAAACACAACATGATCAAAACACTAGAACATTCTATAACCTCCAGAAAACCAACTGTTCTCTGTATGATCTGTTAGCCTACCAAGGCAACGGGAAACAACGCAGTAGTAAAACTGATGTCACAAAGAAACAGACAGTGTTACAAGGAGTATGGTGATGGAGACTCACTAAGGGCTGGTTAATGAAGGGAAAATATACCTGCTCTAAAAGAACCAATCAGAGACTCACTAAGGGCTGGTTAATGAAGGGACAGCCCAATGTACCTGATTAAAATATCTAAATATCAACCCTGATTAAAAACACTCTATTAAGTCATGATTCTGATAAAATATAACTTCCAATAATTTTTGCATGAGGACATGTTTAGAAAGATGTGATTGGGATGAAGAGGAGGATAAATAATCTGATCAACTTTAATTTGTTTGTTTGGTTATCAGATTAATAAGAACAACTACGATCACCTCCAATACGGGAATGGAAACATAGACAACTGTAATATTGTGTTTTAGTGGAAATATATTGGTTATATATATCCCCCCTACTGGAAATATATTGGTTATATATATTCCCCCCTACTGGAAATATATTGGTTATATATATCCCCCCTATGGAAATATATTGGTTATATATATCCCCCCTACTGGAAATATATTGGTTATATATATCCCCCTACTGGAAATATAGTGGTTATATATATCCCCCCTACTGGAAATAAATTGGTTATATATATTCTCCCTACTGGAAATATATTGGTTATATATATCCCCCCTGCTTGATATATATTGGTTATATATATCCCCCCTACTCGAAATATATTGGTTATATATCTCCCCTACTGGAAATATATTGGTTATATATATCCCCCCTACTGGAAATATATTGGTTATATATATCCCCCCTACTGGAAATATATTGGTTATATATATCCCCCCTACTGGAAATATATTGGTTATATATATCCCCCCTACTGGAAATATATTGGTTATATATATATCCCCCCTACTGGAAATATATTGGTTATATATATCCCCCCTACTGGAAATATATTGGTTATATATATCCCCCCTACTGGAAATATATTGGTTATATATATCCCCCCTACTGGAAATATATTGGTTATATATATCCCCCCTACTGGAAATATATTGGTTATATATATCCCCCTACTGGAAATATATTGGTTATATATATCCCCCCTACTGGAAATATATTGGTTATATATATCCCCACTACTTGAAATATATTGGTGATATATATCCCCCCTACTGGAAATATATTGGTTATATATATATCCCCCCTACTGGAAATATATTGGTTATATATATATTTCCCTACTGGAAATATATTGGTTATATATATCCCCGCTACTGGAAATATATTGGTTATATATATCCCCCTTACTGGAAATATATTGGTTATATATACCCACCCTACTGGAAATATATTGGTTATATATATCCCCCCTACTGGAAATATATTGGTTATATATATCCCCCCTACTGGAAATATATTGGTTATATATATCCATCCTACAGGAAATATATTGGTTATATATATCCCCCTACTGGAAATATATTGGTTATATATATCCCCCCTACTGGAAATATATTGGTTATATATATCCCCCCTACTCGAAATATATTGGTTATATATATCCCCCCTACTGGAAATATATTGGTTATATATATCCTCCCTACTGGAAATATATTGGTTATATATATCCCCCCTACTGGAAATATATTGGTTATATATATCCCCCCTACTGGAAATATATTGGTTATATATATTCCCCTACTGCAAATATATTGGTTATATATATCCCCCCTACTTGAAATATATTGGTTATATATATCCCCCCTACTGGAAATATATTGGTTATATATATCCCCCCTACTGGAAATATATTGGTTATATATATCCCCCCTACTGGAAATATATTGGTTATATATATCCCCCCTACTGGAAATATATTGGTTATATATATCCCCCCTACTGGAAATATATTGGTTATATATATCCCCCTACTGGAAATATATTGGTTATATATATCCCCCCTACTGGAAATATATTGGTTATATATATATCCCCCTACTGGAAATATATTGGTTATATACATCCCCCCTACTGGAAATATATTGGTTATATATATCCCCCCTACTGGAAATATATTGGTTATATATATCCCCCCTACTGGAAATATATTGGTTATATACCTCCCCCCTACTGGAAATATAATGGTTATATATATCCCCCTACTGGAAATATATTGGTTATATATATCCCCCCTACTGGAAATATATTGGTTATATATATCCCCCCTACTCGGAAATATATTGGTTATATATATCCCCCTACTGGAAATATATTGGTTATATATATCCCCCCTACTGGAAATATATTGGTTATATATATCCCCCCTACTGGAAATATATTGGTTATATATATCCCCCTACTCGAAATATATTGGTTATATATATCCCCCTACTCGAAATATATTGGTTATATATTTCCCCCCTACTGGAAATATATTGGTTATATATATCCCCCCTACTCGAAATATATTGGTTATATATATCCCCCTATTGGAAATATATTGGTTATATATATCCCACCTACTGGAAATATATTGGTTATATATATCCCCCCTACTGGAAATATATTGGTTATATATATCCCCCCTACTGGAAATATATTGGTTATATATATCCCCCTACTGGAAATATATTGGTTATATATCTCCCCTACTGGAAATATATTGGTTATATATATCCCCCCTACTGGAAATATATTGGTTATATATATCCCCCCTACTGGAAATATATTGGTTATATATATCCCCCCTACTGGAAATATATTGGTTATATATATCCCCCCTACTGGAAATATATTGGTTATATATATCCCCCCTACTGGAAATATATTGGTTATATATATCCCCCCTACTGGAAATATATTGGTTATATATATCCCCCCTACTGGAAATATATTGGTTATATATCTCCCCCCTACTGGAAATATATTGGTTATATATATATCCCCCTACAGGAAATATATTGGTTATATATATCCCCC
This sequence comes from Coregonus ussuriensis, assembly GCA_031479575.1. Taxonomy (NCBI): domain Eukaryota; kingdom Metazoa; phylum Chordata; class Actinopteri; order Salmoniformes; family Salmonidae; genus Coregonus; species Coregonus ussuriensis. The sequence goes on from CM062489.1 coordinate 1,097,571, forward strand.
CTACTGGAAATATATTGGTTAGTGTCCTGTTAACCTGCCTCTCTCTCCCCTCTCCTTAGTGTCCTGTTAACCTGCCTCTCTCTCCCCTCTCCTTAGTGTCCTGTTAACCTGCCTCTCTCTCCCCTCTCCTTTGTGTCCTGTTAACCTGGGTCTCTCTCTCCTCACCTTAGTGTCCTGTTAACCTGCCTCTCTCTCCCCTCTCCGTAGTGTCCTGTTAACCTGCCTCTCTCTCCCCTCTCCGTAGTGTCCTGTTAACCAGCCTCTCTCTCCCCTCTCCGTAGTGTCCTGTTAACCTGCCTCTCTCTCCCCTCTCTTTAGTGTCCTGTTAAACGCCCTCTCTCTCCCCTCTCCGTAGTGTCCTGTTAACCGGCCTCTCTCTCCCCTCTCCGTAGTGTCCTGTTAACCGGCCTCTCTCTCCCCTCTCCGTAGTGTCCTGTTAACCGGCCTCTCTCTCCCCTCTCCTTAGTGTCCTGTTAACCTGCCTCTCCCTCCCCTCTCCTTACTGTACTGTTAACTGGCCTCTCTCTCCCCCCCCCAAATTGTAAAGTGGTTATCCCACTGGCTATAGGGTGAACGCACCAATTTGTGAGTCGCTCTGGCTAAGAGCGTCTGCTAAATGACGTTAATGTGCCCTTGAGCAAGGCACTTAACCCTAATTGCTCCTGTAAGTCGCTCTGGATAAGAGCGTCTGCTAAATGACTAAAATGTAAATGTAAATGTAAATATATATCCCCCCTACTGGAAATATATTGGATATATATATCCCCCCTACTGGAAATATATTGGTGATATATCCCCCTACTGGAAATATATTGGTTATATATATCCCCCCTACTGGAAATATATTGGTTATATATATCCCCCCTACTGGAAATATATTGGTTATATATATCCCCCCTACTGGAAATGTATTGGTTATATATATCCCCCCTACTCGAAATATATTGGTTATATATATCCCCCCTACTGGAAATATATTGGTTATATATATCCCCCCTACTTGAAATATATTGGTTATATATATCCCCCTACTGGAAATATATTGGTTATATATATCCCCCCTACTGGAAATATATTGGTTATATATATCCCCCCTACTGGAAATATATTGGTTATATATATCCCCCCTACTGGAAATATATTGGTTATATATATCCCCCTACTCGAAATATATTGGTTATATATATCCCCCTACTCGAAATATATTGGTTATATATTTCCCCCCTACTGGAAATATATTGGTTATATATCCCCCTACTCGAAATATATTGGTTATATATATCCCCCCTACTCGAAATATATTGGCTTATATATATCCCCCTATTGGAAATATATTGGTTATATATATCCCACCTACTGGAAATATATTGGTTATATATATCCCACCTACTGGAAATATATTGGTTATATATATCCCCCCTACTGGAAATATATTGGTTATATATATCCCCCTACTGGAAATATATTGGTTATATATCTCCCCTACTGGAAATATATTGGTTATATATATCCCCCCTACTGGAAATATATTGGTTATATATATCCCCCCTACTGGAAATATATTGGTTATATATATCCCCCCTACTGGAAATATATTGGTTATATATATCCCCCCTACTGGAAATATATTGGTTATATTTATCCCCCCTACTGGAAATATATTGGTTATATATATCCCCCCTACTGGAAATATATTGGTTATATATATCCCCCCTACTGGAAATATATTGGTTATATATCTCCCCCCTACTGGAAATATATTGGTTATATATATATCCCCCTACAGGAAATATATTGGTTATATATATCCCCCCTACTGGAAATATATTGGTTAGTGTCCTGTTAACCTGCCTCTCTCTCCCCTCTCCTTAGTGTCCTGTTATCCTGCCTCTCTCTCCCCTCTCCTTAGTGTCCTGTTAACCTGCCTCTCTCTCCCCTCTCCTTTGTGTCCTGTTAACCTGGGTCTCTCTCTCCTCACCTTAGTGTCCTGTTAACCTGCCTCTCTCTCCCCTCTCCGTAGTGTCCTGTTAACCTGCCTCTCTCTCCCCTCTCCGTAGTGTCCTGTTAACCTGCCTCTCTCTCCCCTCTCCGTAGTGTCCTGTTAACCTGCCTCTCTCTCCCCTCTCTTTAGTGTCCTGTTAAACGGCCTCTCTCTCCCCTCTCCGTAGTGTCCTGTTAACCGGCCTCTCTCTCCCCTCTCCGTAGTGTCCTGTTAACCGGCCTCTCTCTCCCCTCTCCGTAGTGTCCTGTTAACCGGCCTCTCTCTCCCCTCTCCTTAGTGTCCTGTTAACCTGCCTCTCCCTCCCCTCTCCTTACTGTACTGTTAACTGGCCTCTCTCTCCCCGCCCCCCAAATTGTAAAGTGGTTATCCCACTGGCTATAGGGTGAACGCACCAATTTGTGAGTCGCTCTGGCTAAGAGCGTCTGCTAAATGACGTTAATGTGCCCTTGAGCAAGGCACTTAACCCTAATTGCTCCTGTAAGTCGCTCTGGATAAGAGCGTCTGCTAAATGACTAAAATGTAAATGTAAATGTAAATATATATCCCCCCTACTGGAAATATATTGGATATATATATCCCCCCTACTGGAAATATATTGGTGATATATCCCCCTACTGGAAATATATTGGTTATATATATCCCCCCTACTGGAAATATATTGGTTATATATATCCCCCCTACTGGAAATATATTGGTTATATATATCCCCCCTACTGGAAATATATTGGTTATATATATCCCCCCTACTCGAAATATATTGGTTATATATATCCCCCCTACTGGAAATATATTGGTTATATATATCCCCCCTACTTGAAATATATTGGTTATATATATCCCCCTACTGGAAATATATTGGTTATATATATCCCCCCTACTGGAAATATATTGGTTATATATATCCCCCCTACTGGAAATATATTGGTTATATATATCCCCCCTACTGGAAATATATTGGTTATATATATCCTCCCTACTGGAAATATATTGGTTATATATATCCCCCCTACTGGAAATATATTGGTTATATATATCCCCCTACTCGAAATATATTGGTTATATATCCCCCTACTCGAAATATATTGGTTATATATTTCCCCCCTACTGGAAATATATTGGTTATATATATCCCCCCTACTCGAAATATATTGGTTATATATCCCCCCTATTGGAAATATATTTGTTATATATATCCCCCCTACTGGAAATATATTGGTTATATATATCCCCCCTACTGGAAATATATTGGTTATATATTTCCCCCCTACTGGAAATATATTGGTTATATATATCCCCCTACTGGAAATATATTGGTTATATATATCCCCCCTACTGGAAATATATTGGTTATATATATCCCCCCTACTGGAAATATATTGGTTATATATATCCCCCCTACTGGAAATATATTGGTTATATATATCCCCCCTACTGGAAATATATTGGTTATATATATCCCCCCTACTGGAAATATATTGGTTATATATATCCCCCCTACTGGAAATATATTGGTTATATATATCCCCCCTACTGGAAATATATTGGTTATATATATCCCCCCTACTGGAAATATATTGGTTATATATATCCCCCATACTGGAAATATATTGGTTATATATATATCCCCCTACTGGAAATATATGGGTTATATATATCCACCCTACTGGAAATATATTGGTTATATATATCCCCCCTACTGGAAATATATTGGTTAGTGTCCTGTTAACCTGCCTCTCTCTCCCCTCTCCTTAGTGTCCTGTTAACCTGCCTCTCTCTCCCCTCTCCTTAGTGTCCTGTTAACCTGCCTCTCTCTCCCCTCTCAGTGTCCTGTTAACCTGCCTCTCTCTCCCCTCTCCTTAGTGTCCTGTTAACCTGCCTCTCTCTCCCCTCTCCTTAGTGTCCTGTTAACCTGCCTCTCTCTCCCCTCTCAGTGTCCTGTTAACCTGCCTCTCTCTCCCCTCTCCTTAGTGTCCTGTTAACCTGCCTCTCTCTCCCCTCTCCGTAGTGTCCTGTTAACCTGCCTCTCTCTCCCCTCTCCTTAGTGTCCTGTTAACCTGCCTCTCTCTCCCCTCTCCGTAGTGTCCTGTTAACCTGCCTCTCCCTCCCCTCTCCTTAGTGTCCTGTTAACCTGCCTCTCTCTCCCCTCTCCGTAGTGTCCTGTTAACCTGCCTCTCTCTCCCCTCTCCTTAGTGTCCTGTTAACCTGCCTCTCTCTCCCCTCTCAGTGTCCTGTTAACCTGCCTCTCTCTCCCCTCTCCTTAGTGTCCTGTTAACCTGCCTCTCTCTCCCCTCTCCTTTGTGTCCTGTTAACCTGGGTCTCTCTCCTCACCTTAGTGTCCTGTTAACCTGCCTCTCTCTCCCCTCTTCGTAGTGTCCTGTTAACCTGCCTCTCTCTCCCCTCTCCGTAGTGTCCTGTTAACCTGCCTCTCTCTCCCCTCTCCGTAGTGTCCTGTTAACCTGCCTCTCTCTCCCCTCTCCGTAGTGTCCTGTTAACCTGCCTCTCTCTCCCCTCTTTTTAGTGTCCTGTTAACCTGCCTCTCTCTCCCCTCTCCGTAGTGTCCTGTTAACCGGCCTCTCTCTCCCCTCTCCGTAGTGTCCTGTTAACCGGCCTCTCTCTCCCCTCTCCGTAGTGTCCTGTTAACCTGCCTCTCCCTCCCCTCTCCTTTGTGTCCTGTTAACCTGCCTCTCTCTCCCCTCTCCGTAGTGTCCTGTTAACCGGCCTCTTTCTCCCCTCTCCTTAGTGTCCTGTTAACCTGCCTCTCCCTCCCCTCTCCTTACTGTACTGTTAACTGGCCTCTCTCTCCCCCCCCCAAATTGTAAAGTGGTTATCCCACTGGCTATAGGGTGAACGCACCAATTTGTGAGTCGCTCTGGCTAAGAGCGTCTGCTAAATGACGTTAATGTGCCCTTGAGCAAGGCACTTAACCCTAATTGCTCCTGTAAGTCGCTCTGGATAAGAGCGTCTGCTAAATGACTAAAATGTAAATGTAATTGTAAATATATATCCCCCCTACTGGAAATATATTGGATATATTTATCCCCCCTACTGGAAATATATTGGTGATATATCCCCCTACTGGAAATATATTGGTTATATATATCCCCCCTACTGGAAATATATTGGTTATATATATCATCCCCTACTGGAAATATATTGGTTATATATATCCCCCCTACTGGAAATACATTGGTTATATATATCCCCCCTACTCGAAATATATTGGTTATATATATCCCCCCTACTGGAAATATATTGGTTACATATATCCCCCCTACTTGAAATATATTGGTTATATATATCCCCCTACTGGAAATATATTGGTTATATATATCCCCCCTACTGGAAATATATTGGTTATATATATCCCCCCTACTGGAAATATATTGGTGATATATATCCCCCCTACTGGAAATATATTGGTTATATATATCCTCCCTACTGGAAATATATTGGTTATATATATCCCCCCTACTGGAAATATATTGGTTATATATATCCCCCTACTCGAAATATATTGGTTATATATATCCCCCTACTCGAAATATATTGGTTATATATTTCCCCCCTACTGGAAATATATTGGTTATATATATCCCCCCTACTCGAAATATATTGGTTATATATATCCCCCTATTGGAAATATATTGGTTATATATATCCCCCCTACTGGAAATATATTGGTTATATATATCCCCCCTACTGGAAATATATTGGTTATATATATCCCCCCTACTGGAAATATATTGGTTATATATATCCCCCTACTGGAAATATATTGGTTATATATATCCCCCCTACTGGAAATATATTGGTTATATATATCCCCCCTACTGGAAATATATTGGTTATATATATCCCCCCTACTGGAAATATATTGGTTATATATATCCCCCCTACTGGAAATATATTGGTTATATATATCCCCCCTACTGGAAATATATTGGTTATATATATCCCCCCTACTGGAAATATATTGGTTATATATATCCCCCCTACTGGAAATATATTGGTTATATATATCCCCCCTACTGGAAATATATTGGTTATATATATATCCCCCTACTGGAAATATATTGGTTATATATATCCACCCTACTGGAAATATATTGGTTATATATATCCCCCCTACTGGAAATATATTGGTTAGTGTCCTGTTAACCTGCCTCTCTCTCCCCTCTCCTTAGTGTCCTGTTAACCTGCCTCTCTCTCCCCTCTCCTTAGTGTCCTGTTAACCTGCCTCTCTCTCCCCTCTCCGTAGTGTCCTGTTAACCGGCCTCTCTCTCCCCTCTCCGTAGTGTCCTGTTAACCGGCCTCTCTCTCCCCTCTCCTTAGTGTCCTGTTAACCTGCCTCTCCCTCCCCTCTCCTTACTGTACTGTTAACTGGCCTCTCTCTCCCCCCCCCCCAAATTGTAAAGTGGTTATCCCACTGGCTATAGGGTGAACGCACCAATTTGTGAGTCGCTCTGGCTAAGAGCGTCTGCTAAATGACTAAAATGTAAATGTAAATGTAAATATATATCCCCCCTACTGGAAATATATTGGATATATATATCCCCCCTACTGGAAATATATTGGTGATATATCCCCCTACTGGAAATATATTGGTTATATATATCCCCCCTACTGGAAATATATTGGTTATATATATCCCCCCTACTGGAAATATATTGGTTATATATATCCCCCCTACTGGAAATATATTGGTTATATATATCCCCCCTACTGGAAATATATTGGTTATATATTTCCCCCTACTGGAAATATATTGGTTATATATATCCCCCCTACTGGAAATATATTGGTTATATATATCCCCCCTACTGGAAATATATTGGTTATATATATCCCCCCTACAGGATATATATTGGCTATATATATCCCCCCTACTGGAAATATATTGGTTATATACATCCCCCCTACTGGAAATATATTGGTTATATATATCCCCCCTACTGGATATATATTGGCTATATATATCCCCCCTACTGGAAATAAATTGGTTATATACATCCCCCCTACTGGAAATATATTGGTTATATATATCCCCCCTACTTGAAATATATTGGTTATATATATATCCCCCTACTGGAAATATATTGGTTATATATATCCCCCCTACTGGAAATATATTGGTTATATATATCCCCCTTACTGGAAATATATTGGTTATATATATCCCCCCTACTGGAAATATATTGGTTATATATATCCCCCCTACTGGAAATATATTGGTTATATATATCCCCCCTACTTGAAATATATTGGTTATATATATCCCCCCTACTGGAAATATATTGGTTATATATATCCCCCCTACAGGAAATATATTGGTTATATATATCCCCCCTACTGGAAATATATTGGTTATATATATCCCCCCTACTGGAAATATATTGGTTATATATATCCCCCCTACTGGAAATATATTGGTGATATATATCCCCCCTACTGGAAATATATTGGTGATATATATCCCCCCTACTGGAAATATATTGGTTATATATATCCCCCCTACTGGAAATATATTGGTTATATATTTCCCCCCTACTGGAAATATATTGGTTATATATATCCCCCCTACTGGAAATATATTGGTTATATATATCTCCCCCTACTGGAAATATATTGGTTATACCTACTGGAAAGTAAAGCGAACAGATCATCTGTGCAAACCGTTAAAACATTTTTTAGGTTGTCATAATGTTGTGAAATGGTAACCTCATGACAACCTTCTCACAACCCATTTGCAATATGTGACAACGTCATGTGTTAGCATTGTTCAGAATGTAATTTATTCCAGATGTAAAGATGAAACTATCAGCCTGTTACTATCCCTCCCATGGCAGCGTCTTGCTGACTCGGCTAAAGCTAGCCTGGCATTCCACATGGCGATCAAACAATATCACGGTTACAGATTTTCAATTCCAGGACTTGAGGGAATATTGTTCCAGGCTATTAGTCCACATCAAGATGAATTCGTTCTCCAGGTCCCACCATTGTCTTCCGTTCTGTTGTCCTGTCAGTGGCCTCCGATTTTAACATGTTACGCGCTTCTAGTATCATTTACATTTACATTTACGTCATTTAGCAGACGCTCTTATCCAGAGCGACTTACAAATTGGTGCATTCACCCTATAGCCAGTGGGATAACCACTTTACCATTTTTTTTTTTTTTTTTTTTGGGGGGGGGGGGGGGGGGGGGTGGGGTAGAATGATTACTTTATCCTATCCCAGGTATTCCTTAAAGAGGTGGGGTTTCAAATGTCTCCGGAAGGTGGTGAGTGACTCCGCTGTCCTGGCGTCATGAGGGAGCTTGTTCCACCATTGGGGTGCCAGAGCAGCGAACAGTTTTGACTGGGCTGAGCGGGAACTATGCTTCCGCAGAGGTAGGGGAGCCAGCAGGCCAGAGGTGGATGACCGCAGTGCCCTCGTTTGGGTGTAGGGACTGATCAGAGCCTGAAGGTACGGAGGTGCCGTTCCCCTCACAGCTCCATAGGCAAGCACCATGGTCTTGTAATAGATGCGAGCTTCAACTGGAAGTCAGTGGAGTGTGCGGAGGAGCGGGGTGACGTGAGAGAACTTGGGAAGGTTGAACACCAGACGGGCTGCGGCATTATGGATGAGTTGTAGGGGTTTAATGGCACAGGCAGGGAGGCCAGCCAACAGCGAGTTGCAGTAATCCAGACGGGAGATGACAAGTGCCTGGATTAGGACCTGTGCCGCTTCCTGTGTAAGGCAGGGTCGTACTCTCCAAATTCTCATGTTTTACTGTCTGCAACAGTAGAGAAGAAATGACAGGCTACCGAACAAAAACTACTACATTTCAATTTACATTTTAGTCATTTAGCAGACGCTCTTATCCAGAGCGACTTACAGTTAGTGAGTTTTTTTTCATACTGCCCCCCCGTGGGAAACGAACCCACAACCCTGGCGTTGCAAACGCCATGCTCTACCAACTGAGCTACATCCCTGCCGGCCATTCCCTCCCCTACCCTGGACGACGCTGGGCCAATTGTGCGCCGCCCCATGGGTCTCCCGGTCGCGGCCGGCTACGACAGAGCCTGGGGGAGTAACGTAAAGTAGAGAGAGAGAGAGAGAGAGAGAGAGAGAGAGGGAGAGAGAGAGAGAGAGAGAGAGCAAGAGAGAGAGAGAGAGAGAGAGAAGAGAGAGAGAGAGAGAGAGAGAGAGAGAGAGAGAGAGAGAGAGAGAGAGAGAGAGAGAGAGAGAGAGAGAGAGAGAGAGAGAGAGAGAGAGAGAGAGAGAGAGAGAGAGAGAGAGAGAGAGAGAGAGAGAGAGAGAGAGAGAGAGAGAGAGAGAGAGAGAGAGAGAGAGAGAGAGAGAGAGAGAGAGAGAGAGAGAGAGAGAGAGAGAGAGAGAGAGAGAGAGAGAGAGAGAGAGAGAGAGAGAGAGAGAGAGAGAGAGAGAGAGAGAGAGAGAGAGAGAGAGAGAGAGAGAGAGAGAGAGAGAGAGAGAGAGAGAGAGAGAGAGAGAGAGAGAGAGAGAGAGAGAGAGAGAGAGAGAGAGAGAGAGAGAGAGAGAGAGAGAGAGAGAAATTGAGACAGACAGACAGACAGGCAGATGTTCTTAGCAATTTAATTGCAACTATAACCTCCACTAATGATCTATTTGTTCGGTAGCCTGTCATTTCTTCTCTACTGTTGCAGACAGTAAAACATGAGAATTAGAAGAAATTACAAAACTCATACAGTTTTAATAATTACATCGCAGTATGTGTGTGTGTGTGTGTGTGTGTGTGTGTGTGTGTGCGTGTGTCTGTGTGTGTGTGTGCGTGCGTGTGCGTGTGTGTGTGTGTGTGCGTGTGTGTGTGTCTGATGGGAGTTTCAGTGGGAGGTGAATGATCTTTCTCTCCCTCCATCCCCCACCGCTAACCCCAGCAGTCGTACCACAGGAGAATATCATTTGTTGATTATATTATTTATTTTCCCCACCGGGGCATCCGCTGAATCAGACCTGTCAATCAGCATGCGTCCCTAATGGCACCGTGTTCCTTATGGGCTGTAGTCAAAATTAGTGTACTTTGTAAGTAATAACGTAAAGTAGAGAGTGATAACGTAAAGTAG
>CM062489.1:1112653-1198632 GCA_031479575.1 Coregonus ussuriensis
TCTAATATAGTGCATTATATAGGGAATAGGGTGCCATTCTCTGGTCTAAAGTAGTGCACTATATAGGGAATAGGGTGCCATTCTCTGGTCTAAAGTAGTGCACTATATAGGGAATAGGGTGCCATTCTCTGGTCTAAAGTAGTGCACTATATAGGGAATAGGGTGCCATTCTCTGGTCTAAAGTAGTGCACTATATAGGGAATAGGGTTCCATTCTCTGGTCTAAAGTAGTGCACTATATAGGGAATAGGGTTCCATTCTCTGGTCTAAAGTAGTGCACTATATAGGGAATAGGGTGCCATTCTCTGGTCTAAAGTAGTGCACTATATAGGGAATAGGGTGCCATTTGGGACACATCCCCCTTCATGAGAGAACCAGTTATCTCCTCTAGGATAAGGCAGTTATGAGATGCTGTGTTTCATTGCCCTCCACTATCATGTTGATACAGTACAGTACCTTCAGTGAGGGAGATCAGTGTTGATACAATATAATATACCCACTACTGCTATCCCCGGCTGGTGGCGTGATCCACTGGAGTGTTTAACCCGAAGTTGATGTGATGCGTCAGCTGTGATAAGGTATTTTTTTAAAGACAAACCACTCTACTCCTAGTGAAATAAGGCAAATGTGACGAAGTAACTGATTATACAAATGCTTATAGAACGTTGCAGGCATAGCCCCCATTTAGGCGTACACGTCCATGTCACCTCACAATATGCAATATCCTGTATGATTATTGGGCCCTAGCATTGGGTTTGTGAACATGGCTGAAGAAAGCCGTAGCTCCTTATTGAATTAACTCTTCATCTTTCTGTTGAAGATTGGACTCCTGTTCTCAACTCACTCATGCCTATTAGTCATATAAAGTCTATTCAAACCTTTTCCTAAAAATATTCAGTCTTCACCATTGTACTAATACTCTTTTTATCATGGCCTATAGAACTCATAATCTAATACTCTTTTTATCATGGCCTATAGAACTCATAATCTAATACTCTTTTTATCATGGCCTATAGAACTCATAATCTAATACTCTTTTTATCATGGCCTATAGAACTCATAATCTAATACTCTTTTTATCATGGCCTATAGACCTCATAATCTAATACTCTTTTTATCATGGCCTATAGACCTCATAATCTAATACTCTTTATCATGGCCTATAGACCTCATAATCTAATTGTCATGAATGTCTGTGGAATGTGGTAGGCCAGAGTCAAGCGCAGGACACAGAATGAAATGAAAATGTACTTTACTGAATAGTAAAGAAACAAGCAAAACCTCCAACACAGGGAGGAGCAACCCGCTCACAAACGACACTCGTAACAAGTAACAAACACGCACAACACACAGTGGGAGGGAACAGGTTAAATAGGGAAGCAGGTGCAACAACAGACAACAATCAGGTGAACATAGAAACATAGAACATAGATCGACGAACGCCGCAGCCGAACCAGAAGGAAGGGCCGCAGCCTCCCCGAACCAGAAGGAAGGGCCGCAGCCTCCCCGAACCAGAAGGAAGGGCCGCAGCCTCCCCGAACCAGAAGGAAGGGCCGCAGCCTCCCCGAACCAGAAGGAAGGGCCGCAGCCTCCCCGAACCAGAAGGAAGAGCCGCAGCCTCCCCGAACCAGAAGGAAGGGCCGCAGCCTGCCCGAACCAGAAGGAAGGGCCGCAGCCTGCCCGAACCAGAAGGAAGGGCCGCAGCCTGCCCGAACCAGAAGGAAGGGCCGCAGCCTCCCCGAACCAGAAGGAAGGGCAGTCTCGGCAGAATGCGTCACACTAATACTCTTTTTATCATGGCCTATAGACCTCATAATCTAATACTCTTCATCATGGCCTATAGACTTCATAATCTAATACTCTTTTTATCATGGCCTATAGACTTCATAATCTAATACTCTTTTTATCATGGCCTATAGACTTCATAATCTAATACTCTTTTTATCATGGCCTATAGACCTCATAATCTAATACTCTTTTTATCATGGCCTATAGACTTCATAATCTAATACTCTTTTTATCATGGCCTATAGACTTCATAATCTAATACTCTTTTTATCATGGCCCAGATGATGTTGACATGTTTTCATCGCTGCGTCTTGTCTGAGACGACTGTGTCATTTAGACCCCAATACCCTGGAGCATTCTCTCCTGCATGCAGTCTGCTTAGTGATGCAATTAAGGGCAATAGAGAGAAGGGGAGAGAAAGAGAGAGAAAGATATATATATATATATATATAGAGAGAGAGAGAGAGAGAGAGAGAGAGAGAGAGAGAGAGAGAGAGAGAGAGAGAGAGAGAGAGAGAGAGAGAGAGAGAGAGAGAGAGAGAGAGAGAGAGAGAGAGAGAGAGAGAGAGAGAAAAAATAGATATATATAGAGAGATATATATATATACATACAGTTGAAGTCTGAAGTTTACATACACCTTAGCCAAATATATTTAAACTCAGTTTTTCACAATTGCTATCATTTAATCCTAGAAAACATTCCCTATCTTAGGTCAGTTAGGATCACCACTTTATTTTAAGAATGTGAAATGTCAGAAAAATAGTAGAGAGAATGATTTATTTCAGCTTTTATTTATTTCATCACATTCCCAGTGGGTCAGAAGTTTACATACACTTAATTAGTATTTGGCAGCATTGCCTTTAAATTCTTTAACTTGGGTCAAACATTTCAGGTAGCCTTCCACAAGCTTCCAACAATAAGTTGGGTGAATTTTGGTCCATTCCTCCTGACAGAGCTTGTGTAACTGAGTCAGGTTTGTAGGCCTCCTTGCTCGCACACGCTTTTTAAATTCTGCCCACAAATCTTCTATATTATTGAGGTCAGGGCTTTGTGATGGCCACTCGAATACCTTGACTTTGTTGTCCTTAAGCCATTTTGCCACAACTTTGGAAGTATGCTTGGGGTCATTGTCCATTTGGAAGACCCATTTGCGACCAAGCTTTAACTTCCTGACTGATGTCTTGAGATGTTGCTTCAATATATTCACATAATTTTCCTTCCTCATGATGCCATCTATTTTGTGAAGTGCACCAGTCCCTCCTGCAGCAAAGCACCCCCACAGCATGATGCTGACACCCCCGTGCTTCACGGTTGGGATGGTGTTCTTCGGCTTGCAAGCCTGCCCCTTTTTCCTCCAAACGTAACGATGGTCATTATGGCCAAACAGTTCTATTTTTGTTTCATCAGACCAGAGGACATTTCTCCAAAAAGTACGATCTTTGTCCCCATGTGCAGTTGCAAAGCGTAGTCTGGCTTTTTTATGGTGGTTTTGGAGCAGTGGCTTCTTCCTTGCTGAGCGGCCTTTCAGGTTATGTTGATATAGGACTCGTTTTACTGTGGATATAGATACTTTTGTACCTGTTTCCTCCAGCATCTTCAAAAGGTGCTTTGCTCTGGTTCTGGGATTGATTTGCACTTTATCAGTTACTGTACAGAGTAGGCCAGTGGTTCCCATTCTTTATCAGTTACTGTCCAGTGTAGGCCAGTGGTTCCCAACCTTTATCAGTTACTGTCCTGTCCAGTGTAGGCCAGTGGTTCCCAACCTTTATCAGCTACTGTCCTGTCCAGTGTAGGCCAGTGGTTCCCAACCTTTATCAGTTACTGTCCAGTGTAGGCCAGTGGTTCCCAACCTTTATCAGTTACTGTCCTGTCCAGTGTAGGCCAGTGGTTCCCAACCTTTATCAGTTACTGTCCTGTCCAGTGTAGGCCAGTGGTTCCCAACCTTTATCAGTTACTGTCCTGTCCAGTGTAGGCCAGTGGTTCCCAACCTTTATCAGTTACTGTCCTGTCCAGTGTAGGCCAGTGGTTCCCAACCTTTATCAGTTACTGTCCTGTCCAGTGTAGGCCAGTGGTTCCCAACCTTTATCAGTTACTGTCCTGTCCAGTGTAGGCCAGTGGTTCCCAACCTTTATCAGTTACTGTCCTGTCCAGTGTAGGCCAGTGGTTCCCAACCTTTATCAGTTACTGTCCTGTACAGTGTAGGCCAGTGGTTCCCATCCTTTATCAGTTACTGTCCTGTACAGTGTAGGCCAGTGGTTCCCAACCTTTATCAGTTACTGTCAAGTGTAGGCCAGTGGTTCCCAACCTTTATCAGTTACTGTCCTGTCCAGTGTAAGCCAGTGGTTCCCAACCTTTATCAGTTACTGTCCTGTACAGTGTAGGCCAGTGGTTCCCAACCTTTATCAGTTACTGTCCTGTCCAGTGTAGGCCAGTGGTTCCCAACCTTTATCAGTTACTGTCCTGTCCAGTGTAGGCCAGTGGTTCCCAACCTTGATCTTTTACTGTCCTGTACAGTGTAGGCCAGTGGTTACCAACCTTTATCAGTTACTGTACAGTGATGGCCAGTGGTTCCCAGCCTTTATCAGTTACTGTCCAGTGTAGGCCAGTGGTTCCCAGCCTTTATCAGTTACTGTCCAGAGTAGACCAGTGGTTCCCAACCTTTATCAGTTACTGTCCTGTCCAGTGTAGGCCAGTGGTTCCCAACCTTTATCAGTTACTGTTCAGTGTAGGCCAGTGGTTCCCAACCTTTATCAGTTACTGTCCTGTCCAGTGTAGGCCAGTGGTTCCCAACCTTTATCAGTTACTGTCCTGTCCAGTGTAGGCCAGTGGTTCCCAACCTTTATCAGTTACTGTCCTGTACAGTGTAGGCCAGTGGTTCCCAACCTTTATCAGTTACTGTCCTGTACAGTGTAGGCCAGTGGTTCCCAGCCTTTATCAGTTACTGTCGTGTCCAGTGTAGGCCAGTGGTTCAAAACCTTTATCAGTTACTGTCCTGTTCAGTGTAGGCCAGTGGTTCCCAACCTTTATCAGTTACTGTACAGTGTAGGCAAGTGGTTCCCAACCTTTATCAGTTACTGTACAGTGTAGGCCAGTGGTTCCCAACCTTTATCAGTTACTGTCCTGTACAGTGTAGGCCAGTGGGTCCCAACCTTTATCAGTTACTGTCCTGTACAGTGTAGGCCAGTGGTTCCCAACCTTTATCAGTTACTGTCCTGTCCAGTGTAGGCCAGTGGTTCCCAACCTTTATCAGTTACTGTCCTGTACAGTGTAGGCTAGTGGTTCCCAACCTTTATCAGTTACTGTTCAGTGTAGGCCAGTGGTTCCCAACCTTTATCAGTTACTGTACAGTGTAGGCCAGTGGTTCCCAACCTTTATCAGTTACTGTCCTGTCCAGTGTAGGCCAGTGGTTCCCAACCTTTATCAGTTACTGTACAGTGTAGGCCAGTGGTTCCCAACCTTTATCAGTTACTGTCCAGTGTAGGACAGTGGTTCCCAACCTTTATCAGTTACTGTCCTGTACAGTGTTGGCCAGTGGTTCCCAACCTTTATCAGTTACTGTACAGAGTAGGCCAGTGGTTCCCAACCTTTATCAGTTACTGTCCAGTGTAGGCCAGTGGTTCCCAACCTTTATCAGTTACTGTCCTGTCCAGTGTAGGCCAGTGGTTCCCAACCTTTATCAGTTACTGTCCTGTACAGTGTAGGCCAGTGGTTAACCAACCTTTATCAGTTACTGTACAGTGTTGGCCAGTGGTTCCCAGCCTTTATCAGTCACTGTCCAGTGTAGGCCAGTGGTTCCCAGCCTTTATCAGTTACTGTCCAGAGTAGACCAGTGGTTCCCAACCTTTATCAGTTACTGTCCTGTCCAGTGTAGGCCAGTGGTTCCCAACCTTTATCAGTTACTGTTCAGTGTAGGCCAGTGGTTCCCAACCTTTATCAGTTACTGTCCTGTCCAGTGTAGGCCA
The DNA here is from genome assembly GCA_031479575.1 of Coregonus ussuriensis. Lineage (NCBI taxonomy): Eukaryota > Metazoa > Chordata > Actinopteri > Salmoniformes > Salmonidae > Coregonus > Coregonus ussuriensis. Next base: position 1,118,404 of record CM062489.1, read on the forward strand.
GTGGTTCCCAACCTTTATCAGTTACTGTCCTGTCCAGTGTAGGCCAGTGGTTCCCAACCTTTATCAGTTACTGTCCTGTACAGTGTAGGCCAGTGGTTCCCAACCTTTATCAGTTACTGTCCTGTACAGTGTAGGCCAGTGGTTCCCAGCCTTTATCAGTTACTGTCCTGTCCAGTGTAGGCCAGTGGTTCCCAACCTTTATAAGTTACTGTCCTGTTCAGTGTAGGCCAGTGGTTCCCAACCTTTATCAATCAGTTACTTTACAGTGTAGGCCAGTGGTTCCCAACCTTTATCAGTTACTGTACAGTGTAGGCCAGTGGTTCCCAACCTTTATCAGTTACTGTCCTGTACAGTGTAGGCCAGTGGTTCCCAACCTTTATCAGTTACTGTCCTGTACAGTGTAGGCCAGTGGTTCCCAACCTTTATCAGTTACTGTCCTGTCCAGTGTAGGCCAGTGGTTCCCAACCTTTATCAGTTACTGTCCTGTACAGTGTAGGCTAGTGGTTCCCAACCTTTATCAGTTACTGTTCAGTGTAGGCCAGTGGTTCCCAACCTTTATCAGTTACTGTTCAGTGTAGGCCAGTGGTTCCAAACCTTTATCAGTTACTGTCCTGTCCAGTGTAGGCCAGTGGTTCCCAACCTTTATCAGTTACTGTACAGTTTAGGCCAGTGGTTCCGAACCTTTATCAGTTACTGTCCAGTGTAGGCCAGTGGTTCCCAACCTTTATCAGTTACTGTCCTGTACAGTGTTGGCCAGTGGTTCCCAACCTTTAGCAGTTACTCTACAGAGTAGGCCAGTGGTTCCCAACCTTTATCAGTTACTGTCCAGTGTAGGCCAGTGGTTCCCAACCTTTATCAGTTACTGTCCTGTCCAGTGTAGGCCAGAGGTTCCCAACCTTTATCAGTTACTGTCCTGTCCAGTGTAGGCCAGTGGTTCCCAACCTTTACCAGTTACTTTCCTGTACAGTGTAGGCTAGTGGTTCCCAACCTTTATCAGTTACTGTTCAGTGTAGGCCAGTGGTTCCCAACCTTTATCAGTTACTGTACAGTGTAGGCCAGTTGTTCCCAATCTTTATCAGTTACTGTCCTGTCCAGTGTAGGCCAGTGGTTCCCAACCTTTATCAGTTACTGTACAGTGTAGGCCAGTGGTTCCCAACCTTTATCAGTTACTGTCCAGTGTAGGCCAGTGGTTCCCAACCTTTATCAGTTACTGTACAGAATAGGCCAGTGGTTCCCAACCTTTATTATCAGTTACTGTCCAGTGTAGGCCAGTGGTTCCCAACCTTTATCAGTTACTGTCCTGTCCAGTGTAGGCCAGTGGTTCCCAACCTTTATCAGTTACTGTCCTGTCCAGTGTAGGCCAGTGGTTCCCAACCTTTATCAGTTACTGTCCAGTACAGTGTAGGCTAGTGGTTCCCAACCTTTATCAGTTACTGTTCAGTGTAGGCCAGTGGTTCCCAACCTTTATCAGTTACTGTATAGTGTAGGCCAGTGGTTCCCAACGTTTATCAGTTACTGTCCTGTCCAGTGTAGGCCAGTGGTTCCCAACCTTTATCAGTTACTGTACAGTGTAGGCCAGTGGTTCCCAACCTTTATCAGTTACTGTCCAGTGTAGGCCAGTGGTTCCCAACCTTTATCAGTTACTGTCCTGTACAGTGTTGGCCAGTGGTTCCCAACCTTTATCAGTTACTGTACTGTGTAGGCCAGTGGTTCCCAACCTTTATCAGTTACTGTCCAGTGTAGGGTAGGCCAGTGGTTCCCAACATTTATCAGTTACTGTCCTGTCCAGTGTAGGCCAGTGGTTCCCAACCTTTATCAGTTACTGTCCTGTCCAGTGTAGGCCAGTGGTTCCCAACCTTTATCAGTTACTGTCCTGTCCAGTGTAGGCCAGTGGTTCCCAACCTTTATCAGTTACTGTCCTGTCCAGTGTAGGCCAGTGGTTCCCAACCTTTATCAGTTACTGTCCTGTACAGTGTAGGCCAGTGATTTCCAACCTTTATCAGTTACTGTCCTGTCCAGTGTAGGCCAGTGGTTCTCAACCTTTATCAGTTACTGTCCTGTCCAGTGTAGGCCAGTGGTTCCCAACCTTTATCAGTTACTGTCCTGTACAGTGTAGGCCAGTGGTTCCCAACCTTTATCAGTTACTGTCCTGTACAGTGTAGGCCAGTGGTTCCCAGCCTTTATCAGTTACTGTCCTGTGTAGGCCAGTAGTTCCCAACCCAACCTTTATCAGTTACTGTCCAGTGTAGGCCAGTGGTTCCCAACCTTTATCAGTTACTGTCCTGTCCAGTGTAGGCCAGTGGTTCCCAACCTTTATCAGTTACTGTCCTGTCCAGTGTAGGCCAGTGGTTCCCAACCTTTATCAGTTACTGTCCTGTACAGTGTGGGCTAGTGGTTCCCAACCTTTATCAGTTACTGTTCAGTGTAGGCCAGTGGTTCCCAACCTTTATCAGTTACTGTTCAGTGTAGGCCAGTGGTTCCCAACCTTTATCAGTTACTGTCCTGTCCAGTGTAGGCCAGTGGTTCCCAACCTTTATCAGTTACTGTCCTGTCCAGTGTAGGCCAGTGGTTCCCAACCTTTATCAGTTACTGTCCTGTACAGTGTAGGCCAGTGGTTCCCAACCTTTATCAGTTACTGTCCTGTACAGTGTAGGCCAGTGGTTCCCAACCTTTATCAGTTACTGTCAAGTGTAGGCCAGTGGTTCCCAACCTTTATCAGTTACTGTCCTGTCCAGTGTAAGCCAGTGGTTCCCAACCTTTATCAGTTACTGTCCTGTACAGTGTAGGCCAGTGGTTCCCAACCTTTATCAGTTACTGTCCTGTCCAGTGTAGGCCAGTGGTTCCCAACCTTTATCAGTTACTGTCCTGTCCAGTGTAGGCCAGTGGTTCCCAACCTTTATCTTTTACTGTCCTGTACAGTGTAGGCCAGTGGTTACCAACCTTTATCAGTTACTGTACAGTGATGGCCAGTGGTTCCCAGCCTTTATCAGTTACTGTCCAGTGTAGGCCAGTGGTTCCCAGCCTTTATCAGTTACTGTCCAGAGTAGACCAGTGGTTCCCAACCTTTATCAGTTACTGTCCTGTCCAGTGTAGGCCAGTGGTTCCCAACCTTTATCAGTTACTGTTCAGTGTAGGCCAGTGGTTCCCAACCTTTATCAGTTACTGTCCTGTCCAGTGTAGGCCAGTGGTTCCCAACCTTTCCTTTATCAGTTACTGTCCTGTCCAGTGTAGGCCAGTGGTTCCCAACCTTTATCAGTTACTGTCCTGTACAGTGTAGGCCAGTGGTTCCCAACCTTTATCAGTTACTGTCCTGTACAGTGTAGGCCAGTGGTTCCCAGCCTTTATCAGTTACTGTCGTGTCCAGTGTAGGCCAGTGGTTCAAAACCTTTATCAGTTACTGTCCTGTTCAGTGTAGGCCAGTGGTTCCCAAACTTTATCAGTTACTGTACAGTGTAGGCCAGTGGTTCCCAACCTTTATCAGTTACTGTACAGTGTAGGCCAGTGGTTCCCAACCTTTATCAGTTACTGTCCTGTACAGTGTAGGCCAGTGGTTCCCAACCTTTATCAGTTACTGTCCTGTACAGTGTAGGCCAGTGGTTCCCAACCTTTATCAGTTACTGTCCTGTCCAGTGTAGGCCAGTGGTTCCCAACCTTTATCAGTTACTGTCCTGTACAGTGTAGGCTAGTGGTTCCCAACCTAACCTTTATCAGTTACTGTTCAGTGTAGGCCAGTGGTTCCCAACCTTTATCAGTTACTGTACAGTGTAGGCCAGTGGTTCCCAACCTTTATCAGTTACTGTCCTGTCCAGTGTAGGCCAGTGGTTCCCAACCTTGATCAGTTACTGTACAGTGTAGGCCAGTGGTTCCCAACCTTTATCAGTTACTGTCCAGTGTAGGCCAGTGGTTCCCAACCTTTATCAGTTACTGTCCTGTACAGTGTTGGCCAGTGGTTCCCAACCTTTATCAGTTACTGTACAGAGTAGGCCAGTGGTTCCCAACCTTTATCAGTTACTGTCCAGTGTAGGCCAGTGGTTCCCAACCTTTATCAGTTACTGTCCTGTCCAGTGTAGGCCAGTGGTTCCCAACCTTTATCAGTTACTGTCCTGTACAGTGTAGGCCAGTGGTTACCAACCTTTATCAGTTACTGTACAGTGTTGGCCAGTGGTTCCCAGCCTTTATCAGTCACTGTCCAGTGTAGGCCAGTGGTTCCCAGCCTTTATCAGTTACTGTCCAGAGTAGACCAGTGGTTCCCAACCTTTGTCAGTTACTGTCCTGTCCAGTGTAGGCCAGTGGTTCCCAACCTTTATCAGTTACTGTTCAGTGTAGGCCAGTGGTTCCCAACCTTTATCAGTTACTGTCCTGTCCAGTGTAGGCCAGTGGTTCCCAACCTTTATCAGTTACTGTCCTGTCCAGTGTAGGCCAGTGGTTCCCAACCTTTATCAGTTACTGTCCTGTACAGTGTAGGCCAGTGGTTCCCAACCTTTATCAGTTACTGTCCTGTACAGTGTAGGCCAGTGGTTCCCAGCCTTTATCAGTTACTGTCCTGTCCAGTGTAGGCCAGTGGTTCCCAACCTTTATAAGTTACTGTCCTGTTCAGTGTAGGCCAGTGGTTCCCAAACTTTATCAGTTACTGTACAGTGTAGGCCAGTGGTTCCCAACCTTTATCAGTTACTGTACAGTGTAGGCCAGTGGTTCCCAACCTTTATCAGTTACTGTCCTGTACAGTGTAGGCCAGTGGTTCCCAACCTTTATCAGTTACTGTCCTGTACAGTGTAGGCCAGTGGTTCCCAACCTTTATCAGTTACTGTCCTGTCCAGTGTAGGCCAGTGGTTCCCAACCTTTATCAGTTACTGTCCTGTACAGTGTAGGCCAGTGGTTCCCAACCTTTATCAGTTACTGTCCTGTCCAGTGTAGGCCAGTGGTTCCCAACCTTTATCAGTTACTGTCCTGTCCAGTGTAGGCCAGTGGTTCCCAACCTTGATCTTTTACTGTCCTGTACAGTGTAGGCCAGTGGTTACCAACCTTTATCAGTTACTGTACAGTGATGGCCAGTGGTTCCCAGCCTTTATCAGTTACTGTCCAGTGTAGGCCAGTGGTTCCCAGCCTTTATCAGTTACTGTCCAGAGTAGACCAGTGGTTCCCAACCTTTATCAGTTACGTTACTGTCCTGTCCAGTGTAGGCCAGTGGTTCCCAACCTTTATCAGTTACTGTTCAGTGTAGGCCAGTGGTTCCCAACCTTTATCAGTTACTGTCCTGTCCAGTGTAGGCCAGTGGTTCCCAACCTTTATCAGTTACTGTCCTGTCCAGTGTAGGCCAGTGGTTCCCAACCTTTATCAGTTACTGTCCTGTACAGTGTAGGCCAGTGGTTCCCAACCTTTATCAGTTACTGTCCTGTACAGTGTAGGCCAGTGGTTCCCAGCCTTTATCAGTTACTGTCGTGTCCAGTGTAGGCCAGTGGTTCAAAACCTTTATCAGTTACTGTCCTGTTCAGTGTAGGCCAGTGGTTCCCAACCTTTATCAGTTACTGTACAGTGTAGGCAAGTGGTTCCCAACCTTTATCAGTTACTGTACAGTGTAGGCCAGTGGTTCCCAACCTTTATCAGTTACTGTCCTGTACAGTGTAGGCCAGTGGGTCCCAACCTTTATCAGTTACTGTACTGTCCTGTACAGTGTAGGCCAGTGGTTCCCAACCTTTATCAGTTACTGTCCTGTCCAGTGTAGGCCAGTGGTTCCCAACCTTTATCAGTTACTGTCCTGTACAGTGTAGGCTAGTGGTTCCCAACCTTTATCAGTTACTGTTCAGTGTAGGCCAGTGGTTCCCAACCTTTATCAGTTACTGTACAGTGTAGGCCAGTGGTTCCCAACCTTTATCAGTTACTGTCCTGTCCAGTGTAGGCCAGTGGTTCCCAACCTTTATCAGTTACTGTACAGTGTAGGCCAGTGGTTCCCAACCTTTATCAGTTACTGTCCAGTGTAGGACAGTGGTTCCCAACCTTTATCAGTTACTGTCCTGTACAGTGTTGGCCAGTGGTTCCCAACCTTTATCAGTTACTGTACAGAGTAGGCCAGTGGTTCCCAACCTTTATCAGTTACTGTCCAGTGTAGGCCAGTGGTTCCCAACCTTTATCAGTTACTGTCCTGTCCAGTGTAGGCCAGGCCAGTGGTTCCCAACCTTTATCAGTTACTGTCCTGTACAGTGTAGGCCAGTGGTTACCAACCTTTATCAGTTACTGTACAGTGTTGGCCAGTGGTTCCCAGCCTTTATCAGTCACTGTCCAGTGTAGGCCAGTGGTTCCCAGCCTTTATCAGTTACTGTCCAGAGTAGACCAGTGGTTCCCAACCTTTATCAGTTACTGTCCTGTCCAGTGTAGGCCAGTGGTTCCCAACCTTTATCAGTTACTGTTCAGTGTAGGCCAGTGGTTCCCAACCTTTATCAGTTACTGTCCTGTCCAGTGTAGGCCAGTGGTTCCCAACCTTTATCAGTTACTGTCCTGTCCAGTGTAGGCCAGTGGTTCCCAACCTTTATCAGTTACTGTCCTGTACAGTGTAGGCCAGTGGTTCCCAACCTTTATCAGTTACTGTCCTGTACAGTGTAGGCCAGTGGTTCCCAGCCTTTATCAGTTACTGTCCTGTCCAGTGTAGGCCAGTGGTTCCCAACCTTTATAAGTTACTGTCCTGTTCAGTGTAGGCCAGTGGTTCCCAACCTTTATCAGTTACTGTACAGTGTAGGCCAGTGGTTCCCAACCTTTATCAGTTACTGTACAGTGTAGGCCAGTGGTTCCCAACCTTTATCAGTTACTGTCCTGTACAGTGTAGGCCAGTGGTTCCCAACCTTTATCAGTTACTGTCCTGTACAGTGTAGGCCAGTGGTTCCCAACCTTTATCAGTTACTGTCCTGTCCAGTGTAGGCCAGTGGTTCCCAACCTTTATCAGTTACTGTCCTGTACAGTGTAGGCTAGTGGTTCCCAACCTTTATCAGTTACTGTTCAGTGTAGGCCAGTGGTTCCCAACCTTTATCAGTTACTGTTCAGTGTAGGCCAGTGGTTCCAAACCTTTATCAGTTACTGTCCTGTCCAGTGTAGGCCAGTGGTTCCCAACCTTTATCAGTTACTGTACAGTTTAGGCCAGTGGTTCCGAACCTTTATCAGTTACTGTCCAGTGTAGGCCAGTGGTTCCCAACCTTTATCAGTTACTGTCCTGTACAGTGTTGGCCAGTGGTTCCCAACCTTTAGCAGTTACTCTACAGAGTAGGCCAGTGGTTCCCAACCTTTATCAGTTACTGTCCAGTGTAGGCCAGTGGTTCCCAACCTTTATCAGTTACTGTCCTGTCCAGTGTAGGCCAGAGGTTCCCAACCTTTATCAGTTACTGTCCTGTCCAGTGTAGGCCAGTGGTTCCCAACCTTTACCAGTTACTTTCCTGTACAGTGTAGGCTAGTGGTTCCCAACCTTTATCAGTTACTGTTCAGTGTAGGCCAGTGGTTCCCAACCTTTATCAGTTACTGTACAGTGTAGGCCAGTTGTTCCCAATCTTTATCAGTTACTGTCCTGTCCAGTGTAGGCCAGTGGTTCCCAACCTTTATCAGTTAGTTACTGTACAGTGTAGGCCAGTGGTTCCCAACCTTTATCAGTTACTGTCCAGTGTAGGCCAGTGGTTCCCAACCTTTATCAGTTACTGTACAGAATAGGCCAGTGGTTCCCAACCTTTATCAGTTACTGTCCAGTGTAGGCCAGTGGTTCCCAACCTTTATCAGTTACTGTCCTGTCCAGTGTAGGCCAGTGGTTCCCAACCTTTATCAGTTACTGTCCTGTCCAGTGTAGGCCAGTGGTTCCCAACCTTTATCAGTTACTGTCCTGTACAGTGTAGGCTAGTGGTTCCCAACCTTTATCAGTTACTGTTCAGTGTAGGCCAGTGGTTCCCAACCTTTATCAGTTACTGTATAGTGTAGGCCAGTGGTTCCCAACGTTTATCAGTTACTGTCCTGTCCAGTGTAGGCCAGTGGTTCCCAACCTTTATCAGTTACTGTACAGTGTAGGCCAGTGGTTCCCAACCTTTATCAGTTACTGTCCTGTCCAGTGTAGGCCAGTGCCAGTGGTTCCCAACCTTTATCAGTTACTGTCCTGTCCAGTGTAGGCCAGTGGTTCCCAACCTTTATCAGTTACTGTCCTGTACAGTGTAGGCCAGTGGTTCCCAACCTTTATCAGTTACTGTCCTGTACAGTGTAGGCCAGTGGTTCCCAGCCTTTATCAGTTACTGTCGTGTCCAGTGTAGGCCAGTGGTTCAAAACCTTTATCAGTTACTGTCCTGTTCAGTGTAGGCCAGTGGTTCCCAACCTTTATCAGTTACTGTACAGTGTAGGCAAGTGGTTCCCAACCTTTATCAGTTACTGTACAGTGTAGGCCAGTGGTTCCCAACCTTTATCAGTTACTGTCCTGTACAGTGTAGGCCAGTGGGTCCCAACCTTTATCAGTTACTGTCCTGTACAGTGTAGGCCAGTGGTTCCCAACCTTTATCAGTTACTGTCCTGTCCAGTGTAGGCCAGTGGTTCCCAACCTTTACCAGTTACTTTCCTGTACAGTGTAGGCTAGTGGTTCCCAACCTTTATCAGTTACTGTTCAGTGTAGGCCAGTGGTTCCCAACCTTTATCAGTTACTGTACAGTGTAGGCCAGTTGTTCCCAATCTTTATCAGTTACTGTCCTGTCCAGTGTAGGCCAGTGGTTCCCAACCTTTATCAGTTACTGTACAGTGTAGGCCAGTGGTTCCCAACCTTTATCAGTTACTGTCCAGTGTAGGCCAGTGGTTCCCAACCTTTATCAGTTACTGTACAGAATAGGCCAGTGGTTCCCAACCTTTATCAGTTACTGTCCAGTGTAGGCCAGTGGTTCCCAACCTTTATCAGTTACTGTCCTGTCCAGTGTAGGCCAGTGGTTCCCAACCTTTATCAGTTACTGTCCTGTCCAGTGTAGGCCAGTGGTTCCCAACCTTTATCAGTTACTGTCCAGTACAGTGTAGGCTAGTGGTTCCCAACCTTTATCAGTTACTGTTCAGTGTAGGCCAGTGGTTCCCAACCTTTATCAGTTACTGTACTGTATAGTGTAGGCCAGTGGTTCCCAACGTTTATCAGTTACTGTCCTGTCCAGTGTAGGCCAGTGGTTCCCAACCTTTATCAGTTACTGTACAGTGTAGGCCAGTGGTTCCCAACCTTTATCAGTTACTGTCCTGTCCAGTGTAGGCCAGTGGTTCCCAACCTTTATCAGTTACTGTCCTGTCCAGTGTAGGCCAGTGGTTCCCAACCTTTATCAGTTACTGTCCTGTACAGTGTAGGCCAGTGGTTCCCAACCTTTATCAGTTACTGTCCTGTACAGTGTAGGCCAGTGGTTCCCAGCCTTTATCAGTTACTGTCGTGTCCAGTGTAGGCCAGTGGTTCAAAACCTTTATCAGTTACTGTCCTGTTCAGTGTAGGCCAGTGGTTCCCAACCTTTATCAGTTACTGTACAGTGTAGGCAAGTGGTTCCCAACCTTTATCAGTTACTGTACAGTGTAGGCCAGTGGTTCCCAACCTTTATTTATCAGTTACTGTCCTGTACAGTGTAGGCCAGTGGGTCCCAACCTTTATCAGTTACTGTCCTGTACAGTGTAGGCCAGTGGTTCCCAACCTTTATCAGTTACTGTCCTGTCCAGTGTAGGCCAGTGGTTCCCAACCTTTATCAGTTACTGTCCTGTACAGTGTAGGCTAGTGGTTCCCAACCTTTATCAGTTACTGTTCAGTGTAGGCCAGTGGTTCCCAACCTTTATCAGTTACTGTACAGTGTAGGCCAGTGGTTCCCAACCTTTATCAGTTACTGTCCTGTCCAGTGTAGGCCAGTGGTTCCCAACCTTTATCAGTTACTGTACAGTGTAGGCCAGTGGTTCCCAACCTTTATCAGTTACTGTCCAGTGTAGGACAGTGGTTCCCAACCTTTATCAGTTACTGTCCTGTACAGTGTTGGCCAGTGGTTCCCAACCTTTATCAGTTACTGTACAGAGTAGGCCAGTGGTTCCCAACCTTTATCAGTTACTGTCCAGTGTAGGCCAGTGGTTCCCAACCTTTATCAGTTACTGTCCTGTCCAGTGTAGGCCAGTGGTTCCCAACCTTTATCAGTTACTGTCCTGTACAGTGTAGGCCAGTGGTTACCAACCTTTATCAGTTACTGTACAGTGTTGGCCAGTGGTTCCCAGCCTTTATCAGTCACTGTCCAGTGTAGGCCAGTGGTTCCCAGCCTTTATCAGTTACTGTCCAGAGTAGACCAGTGGTTCCCAACCTTTATCAGTTACTGTCCTGTCCAGTGTAGGCCAGTGGTTCCCAACCTTTATCAGTTACTGTTCAGTGTAGGCCAGTGGTTCCCAACCTTTATCAGTTACTGTCCTGTCCAGTGTAGGCCAGTGGTTCCCAACCTTTATCAGTTACTGTCCTGTCCAGTGTAGGCCAGTGGTTCCCAACCTTTATCAGTTACTGTCCTGTACAGTGTAGGCCAGTGGTTCCCAACCTTTATCAGTTACTGTCCTGTACAGTGTAGGCCAGTGGTTCCCAGCCTTTATCAGTTACTGTCCTGTCCAGTGTAGGCCAGTGGTTCCCAACCTTTATAAGTTACTGTCCTGTTCAGTGTAGGCCAGTGGTTCCCAACCTTTATCAGTTACTGTACAGTGTAGGCCAGTGGTTCCCAACCTTTATCAGTTACTGTACAGTGTAGGCCAGTGGTTCCCAACCTTTATCAGTTACTGTCCTGTACAGTGTAGGCCAGTGGTTCCCAACCTTTATCAGTTACTGTCCTGTACAGTGTAGGCCAGTGGTTCCCAACCTTTATCAGTTACTGTCCTGTCCAGTGTAGGCCAGTGGTTCCCAACCTTTATCAGTTACTGTCCTGTACAGTGTAGGCTAGTGGTTCCCAACCTTTATCAGTTACTGTTCAGTGTAGGCCAGTGGTTCCCAACCTTTATCAGTTACTGTTCAGTGTAGGCCAGTGGTTCCAAACCTTTATCAGTTACTGTCCTGTCCAGTGTAGGCCAGTGGTTCCCAACCTTTATCAGTTACTGTACAGTTTAGGCCAGTGGTTCCGAACCTTTATCAGTTACTGTCCAGTGTAGGCCAGTGGTTCCCAACCTTTATCAGTTACTGTCCTGTACAGTGTTGGCCAGTGGTTCCCAACCTTTAGCAGTTACTCTACAGAGTAGGCCAGTGGTTCCCAACCTTTATCAGTTACTGTCCAGTGTAGGCCAGTGGTTCCCAACCTTTATCAGTTACTGTCCTGTCCAGTGTAGGCCAGAGGTTCCCAACCTTTATCAGTTACTGTCCTGTCCAGTGTAGGCCAGTGGTTCCCAACCTTTACCAGTTACTTTCCTTTACAGTGTAGGCTAGTGGTTCCCAACCTTTATCAGTTACTGTTCAGTGTAGGCCAGTGGTTCCCAACCTTTATCAGTTACTGTACAGTGTAGGCCAGTTGTTCCCAACCTTTATCAGTTACTGTACAGTGTAGGCCAGTGGTTCCCAACCTTTATCAGTTACTGTCCAGTGTAGGCCAGTGGTTCCCAACCTTTATCAGTTACTGTACAGAATAGGCCAGTGGTTCCCAACCTTTATCAGTTACTGTCCAGTGTAGGCCAGTGGTTCCCAACCTTTATCAGTTACTGTCCTGTCCAGTGTAGGCCAGTGGTTCCCAACCTTTATCAGTTACTGTCCTGTCCAGTGTAGGCCAGTGGTTCCCAACCTTTATCAGTTACTGTCCAGTACAGTGTAGGCTAGTGGTTCCCAACCTTTATCAGTTACTGTTCAGTGTAGGCCAGTGGTTCCCAACCTTTATCAGTTACTGTATAGTGTAGGCCAGTGGTTCCCAACGTTTATCAGTTACTGTCCTGTCCAGTGTAGGCCAGTGGTTCCCAACCTTTATCAGTTACTGTACAGTGTAGGCCAGTGGTTCCCAACCTTTATCAGTTACTGTCCAGTGTAGGCCAGTGGTTCCCAACCTTTATCAGTTACTGTCCTGTACAGTGTTGGCCAGTGGTTCCCAACCTTTATCAGTTACTGTACTGTGTAGGCCAGTGGTTCCCAACCTTTATCAGTTACTGTCCAGTGTAGGCCAGTGGTTCCCAACATTTATCAGTTACTGTCCTGTCCAGTGTAGGCCAGTGGTTCCCAACCTTTATCAGTTACTGTCCTGTCCAGTGTAGGCCAGTGGTTCCCAACCTTTATCAGTTACTGTCCTGTCCAGTGTAGGCCAGTGGTTCCCAACCTTTATCAGTTACTGTCCTGTCCAGTGTAGGCCAGTGGTTCCCAACCTTTATCAGTTACTGTCCTGTACAGTGTAGGCCAGTGATTTCCAACCTTTATCAGTTACTGTCCTGTCCAGTGTAGGCCAGTGGTTCTCAACCTTTATCAGTTACTGTCCTGTCCAGTGTAGGCCAGTGGTTCCCAACCTTTATCAGTTACTGTCCTGTACAGTGTAGGCCAGTGGTTCCCAACCTTTATCAGTTACTGTCCTGTACAGTGTAGGCCAGTGGTTCCCAGCCTTTATCAGTTACTGTCCTGTGTAGGCCAGTAGTTCCCAACCTTTATCAGTTACTGTCCAGTGTAGGCCAGTGGTTCCCAACCTTTATCAGTTACTGTCCTGTCCAGTGTAGGCCAGTGGTTCCCAACCTTTATCAGTTACTGTCCTGTCCAGTGTAGGCCAGTGGTTCCCAACCTTTATCAGTTACTGTCCTGTACAGTGTGGGCTAGTGGTTCCCAACCTTTATCAGTTACTGTTCAGTGTAGGCCAGTGGTTCCCAACCTTTATCAGTTACTGTTCAGTGTAGGCCAGTGGTTCCCAACCTTTATCAGTTACTGTCCTGTCCAGTGTAGGCCAGTGGTTCCCAACCTTTATCAGTTACTGTCCTGTCCAGTGTAGGCCAGTGGTTCCCAACCTTTATCAGTTACTGTCCTGTACAGTGTAGGCCAGTGGTTCCCAACCTTTATCAGTTACTGTCCTGTACAGTGTAGGCCAGTGGTTCCCAACCTTTATCAGTTACTGTCTACAGTGTAGGCCAGTGGTTCCCAACCTTTATCAGTTACTGTCCTGTCCAGTGTAGGCCAGTGGTTCCCAACCTTTATCAGTTACTGTCCTGTACAGTGTAGGCCAGTGGTTCCCAACCTTTATCAGTTACTGTCCTGTCCAGTGTAGGCCAGTGGTTCCCAACCTTTATCAGTTACTGTCCTGTCCAGTGTAGGCCAGTGGTTCCCAACCTTTATCAGTTACTGTCCTGTACAGTGTAGGCCAGTGGTTCCCAACCTTTATCAGTTACTGTCCTGTACAGTGTAGGCCAGTGGTTCCCAACCTTTATCAGTTACTGTCCTGTCAGTGTAGGCCAGTGGTTCCCAACCTTTATCAGTTACTGTCCTGTCCAGTGTAGGCCAGTGGTTCCCAACCTTTATCAGTTACTGTCCTGTCCAGTGTAGGCCAGTGGTTCCCAACCTTTATCAGTTACTGTCTGTCTGTACAGTGTAGGCCAGTGGTTCCAACCTTTATCAGTTACTGTCCTGTACAGTGTAGGCCAGTGGTTCCAAGCCTTTATCAGTTACTGTCTTCCAGTGTAGGCCAGTGGTTCCCAACCTTTATCAGTTACTGTCAGTGTAGGCCAGTGGTTCCCGAACCTTTATCAGTTACTGTCTGTCAGTGTAGGCCAGTGGTTCCCAACCTTTATCAGTTACTGTCCTGTACAGTGTAGGCCAGTGGTTCCCAACCTTTATCAGTTACTGTCTACAGTGTAGGCCAGTGGTTCCCAACCTTTATCAGGTTACTGTCAGTGTAGGCAGTGGTTCCCAACCGTTATCAGTTACTGTCCTGTCCAGTGTAGGCCAGTGGTTCCCAACCTTTATCAGTTACTGTCCCTGTCACAGTGTAGGCCAGTGGTTTCCCAACCTTTATCAGTTACCTGTACAGTGTAGGCCAGTGGTTCCCAACCTTTATCAGTTACTGTACAGTGTAGGCCAGTGGTTCCCAACCTTTATCAGTTACTGTCCTGTCCAGTGTAGGCCAGTGGTTCCCAACCTTTATCAGTTACTGTCTACAGTGTAGGCCAGTGGTTCCCAACCTTTATCAGTTACTGTCCTCAGTGTAGGCCAGTGGTTCCCAACCTTTATCAGTTACTGTCCTGTCCAGTGTAGGCCAGTGGTTCCCAACCTTTATCAGTTACTGTCCTGTCCAGTGTAGGCCAGTGGTTCCCAACCTTTATCAGTTACTGTCCTGTCCAGTGTAGGCCAGTGGTTCCCAACCTTTATCAGTTACTGTCCTGTCCAGTGTAGGCCAGTGGTTCCCAACCTTTATCAGTTACTGTCCTGTACAGTGTAGGCCAGTGGTTCCCAACCTTTATCAGTTACTGTCCTGTCAGTGTAGGCCAGTGGTTCCCAACCTTTATCAGTTACTGTCAGTGTAGGCCAGTGGTTCCCAACCTTTATCAGTTACTGTCCTGTCCAGTGTAGGCCAGTGGTTCCCAACCTTTATCAGTTACTGTCCTGTACAGTGTAGGCCAGTGGTTCCCCAACCTTTATCAGTTACTGTCCTACAGTGTAGGCCAGTGGTTCCCAACCTTTATCAGTCTACCTGTCCAGTGTAGGCCAGTGGTTCCCAACCTTTATCAGTTACTGTCAGTGTAGGACCAGTGGTTCCCAACCTTTATCAGTTACTGTCCTGTCAGTGTAGGCCAGTGGTTCCCAACCTTTATCAGTTACTGTTCAGTCGTAGGCCAGTGGTTCCAACCTTTATCAGTTACTGTCCTACAGTGTAGGCCAGTGGTTCCCAACCTTTATCAGTTACTGTCCTGTCCAGTGTAGGCCAGTGGTTCCCAACCTTTATCAGTTACTGTCCTGTACAGTGTAGGCCAGTGGTTCCCAACCTTTATCAGTTACTGTCCTACAGAGTAGGCCAGTGGTTCCCAACCTTTATCAGTTACTGTCCAGTCCAGTGTAGGCCAGTGGTTCCCAACCTTTATCAGTTACTGTCCTGTCCAGTCGTAGGCCAGTGGTTCCCAACCTTTATCAGTTACTGTCCTGTCCAGTGTAGGCCAGTGGTTCCCAACCTTTATCAGTTACTGTCCTGTACAGTGTAGGCCAGTGGTTCCCAACCTTTATCAGTTACTGTCCTGTACAGTGTAGGCCAGTGGTTCCCAACCTTTATCAGTTACTGTCCTGTCCAGTGTAGGCCAGTGGTTCCCAACCTTTATCAGTTACTGTCCTGTCCAGTGTAGGCCAGTGGTTCCCAACCTTTATCAGTTACTGTACAGTGTAGGCCAGTGGTTCCCAACCTTTATCAGTTACTGTCCAGTGTAGGCCAGTGGTTCCCAACCTTTATCAGTTACTGTCCTGTCCAGTGTAGGCCAGTGGTTCCCAACCTTTATCAGTTACTGTACAGTGTAGGCCAGTGGTTCCCAACCTTTATCAGTTACTGTCCTGTACAGTGTAGGCCAGTGGTTCCCAACCTTTATCAGTTACTGTCCTGTCCAGTGTAGGCCAGTGGTTCCCAACCTTTATCAGTTACTGTCCTGTACAGTGTAGGCCAGTGGTTCCCAACCTTTATCAGTTACTGTCTCAGTGTAGGCCAGTGGTTCCCAACCTTTATCAGTTACTGTCCTGTCCAGTGTAGGCCAGTGGTTCCCAACCTTTATCAGTTACTGTCCTGTCCAGTGTAGGCCAGTGGTTCCCAACCTTTATCAGTTACTGTCCTGTCCAGTGTAGGCCAGTGGTTCCCAACCTTTATCAGTTACTGTCCTGTACAGTGTAGGCCAGTGGTTCCCAACCTTTATCAGTTACTGTACAGTGTAGGCCAGTGGTTCCCAACCTTTATCAGTTACTGTCCTGTCCAGTGTAGGCCAGTGGTTCCCAACCTTTATCAGTTACTGTCCTGTCCAGTGTAGGCCAGTGGTTCCCAACCTTTATCAGTTACTGTCCTGTCCAGTGTAGGCCAGTGGTTCCCAACCTTTATCAGTTACTGTCCTGTACAGTGTAGGCCAGTGGTTCCCAACCTTTATCAGTTACTGTCTGTCCAGTGTAGGCCAGTGGTTCCCAACCTTTATCAGTTACTGTCTGTCAGTGTAGGCCAGTGGTTCCCAACCTTTATCAGTTACTGTCCTGTACAGTGTAGGCCAGTGGTTCCCAACCTTTATCAGTTACTGTCCTGTCCAGTGTAGGCCAGTGGTTCCCAACCTTTATCAGTTACTGTCCTGTACAGTGTAGGCCAGTGGTTCCCAACCTTTATCAGTTACTGTCTCAGTGTAGGCCAGTGGTTCCCAACCTTTATCAGTTACTGTCCTGTACAGTGTAGGCCAGTGGTTCCCAACCTTTATCAGTTACTGTCTGTCAGTGTAGGCCAGTGGTTCCCAACCTTTATCAGTTACTGTCCTGTCCAGTGTAGGCCAGTGGTTCCCAACCTTTATCAGTTACTGTCCTGTCCAGTGTAGGCCAGTGGTTCCCAACCTTTATCAGTTACTGTCCTGTCCAGTGTAGGCCAGTGGTTCCCAACCTTTATCAGTTACTGTCCTGTACAGTGTAGGCCAGTGGTTCCCAACCTTTATCAGTTACTGTCCTGTCCAGTGTAGGCCAGTGGTTCCCAACCTTTATCAGTTACTGTCCTGTCCAGTGTAGGCCAGTGGTTCCCAACCTTTATCAGTTACTGTCCTGTCCAGTGTAGGCCAGTGGTTCCCAACCTTTATCAGTTACTGTCCTGTCCAGTGTAGGCCAGTGGTTCCCAACCTTTATCAGTTACTGTCCTGTCAGTGTAGGCCAGTGGTTCCCAACCTTTATCAGTTACTGTCTACAGTGTAGGCCAGTGGTTCCCAACCTTTATCAGTTACTGTCCAGTGTAGGCCAGTGGTTCCCAACCTTTATCAGTTACTGTCCTGTCCAGTGTAGGCCAGTGGTTCCCAACCTTTATCAGTTACTGTCCTGTACAGTGTAGGCCAGTGGTTCCCAACCTTTATCAGTTACTGTCCTGTCCAGTGTAGGCCAGTGGTTCCCAACCTTTATCAGTTACTGTCCTGTACAGTGTAGGCCAGTGGTTCCCAACCTTTATCAGTTACTGTTCAGTGTAGGCCAGTGGTTCCCAAACCTTTATCAGTTACTGTACAGTGGAGGCCAGTGGTTCCCAACCTTTATCAGTTACTGTCCTGTCAGTGTAGGCCAGTGGATCCCAACCTTTATCAGTTACTGTCCTGTCCAGTGTAGGCCAGTGGTTCCCAACCTTTATCAGTTACTGTCCTGTCCAGTGTAGGCCAGTGGTTCCCAACCTTTATCAGTTACTGTCCTGTACAGTGTTAGGCCAGTGGTTCCCAACCTTTATCAGTTACTGTCAGTGTAGGCCAGTGGTTCCCAACCTTTATCAGTTACTGTTCAGTGTAGGCCAGTGGTTCCCAACCTTTATCAGTTACTGTCCTGTCCAGTGTAGGCCAGTGGTTCCCAACCTTTATCAGTTACTGTCCTGTACAGTGTAGGCCAGTGGTTCCCAACCTTTATCAGTTACTGTCACTGTCCAGTGTAGGCCAGTGGTTCCCAACCTTTATCAGTTACTGTCCTGTCAGTGTAGGCCAGTGGTTCCCAACCTTTATCAGTTACTGTCCTGTCCAGTGTAGGCCAGTGGTTCCCAACCTTTATCAGTTACTGTCCTGTCCAGTGTAGGCCAGTGGTTCCCAACCTTTATCAGTTACTGTCCTGTCCAGTGTAGGCCAGTGGTTCCCAACCTTTATCAGTTACTGTCCTTCAGTGTAGGCCAGTGGTTCCCAACCTTTATCAGTTACTGTCCTGTCCAGTGTAGGCCAGTGGTTCCCAACCTTTATCAGTTACTGTACAGTGTAGGCCAGTGGTTCCCAACCTTTATCAGTTACTGTCCAGTGTAGGCCAGTGGTTCCCAACCTTTATCAGTTACTGTCCTTACAGTGTAGGCCAGTGGTTCCCAACCTTTATCAGTTACTGTCTGCAGTGTAGGCCAGTGGTTCCCAACCTTTATCAGTTACTGTCCAGTGTAGGCCAGTGGTTCCCAACCTTTATCAGTTACTGTCCAGTGTAGGCCAGTGGTTCCCAACCTTTATCAGTTACTGTCCTGTCCAGTGTAGGCCAGTGGTTCCCAACCTTTATCAGTTACTGTCCTGTCCAGTGTAGGCCAGTGGTTCCCAACCTTTATCAGTTACTGTCCTGTACAGTGTAGGCCAGTGGTTCCAACCGTTTATCAGTTACTGTCTACAGTGTAGGCCAGTGGTTCCCAACCTTTATCAGTTACTGTCCTGTCCAGTGTAGGCCAGTGGTTCCCAACCTTTATCAGTTACTGTACAGTGTAGGCCAGTGGTTCCCAACCTTTATCAGTTACTGTCCTGTCCAGTGTAGGCCAGTGGTTCCCAACCTTTATCAGTTACTGTACAGTGTAGGCCAGTGGTTCCCAACCTTTATCAGTTACTGTCCAGTGTAGGCCAGTGGTTCCCAACCTTTATCAGTTACTGTCCTGTACAGTGTAGGCCAGTGGTTCCCAACCTTTATCAGTTACTGTCCTGTCCAGTGTAGGCCAGTGGTTCCCAACCTTTATCAGTTACTGTCTGTACAGTGTAGGCCAGTGGTTCCCAACCTTTATCAGTTACTGTCTCAGTGTAGGGCCAGTGGTTCCCAACCTTTATCAGTTACTGTTCAGTGTAGGCCAGTGGTTCCCAACCTTTATCAGTTACTGTCCAGTGTAGGCCAGTGGTTCCCAACCTTTATCAGTTACTGTCCTGTCAGTGTAGGCCAGTGGTTCCCAACCTTTATCAGTTACTGTCCTGTCCAGTGTAGGCCAGTGGTTCCCAACCTTTATCAGTTACTGTCCTGTCCAGTGTAGGCCAGTGGTTCCCAACCTTTATCAGTTACTGTCCTGTACAGTGTAGGCCAGTGGTTCCCAACCTTTATCAGTTACTGTCCTGTACAGTGTAGGCCAGTGGTTCCCAACCTTTATCAGTTACTGTACAGTGTAGGCCAGTGGTTCCCAACCTTTATCAGTTACTGTCCTGTCCAGTGTAGGCCAGTGGTTCCCAACCTTTATCAGTTACTGTCTGTCAGTGTAGGCCAGTGGTTCCCAACCTTTATCAGTTACTGTCCAGTGTAGGCCAGTGGTTCCCAACCTTTATCAGTTACTGTCCTGTACAGTGTAGGCCAGTGGTTCCCAACCTTTATCAGTTACTGTACAGTGTAGGCCAGTGGTTCCCAACCTTTATCAGTTACTGTCCAGTGTAGGCCAGTGGTTCCCAACCTTTATCAGTTACTGTCCTGTCCAGTGTAGGCCAGTGGTTCCCAACCTTTATCAGTTACTGTCCTGTCCAGTGTAGGCCAGTGGTTCCCAACCTTTATCAGTTACTGTCCTGTCCAGTGTAGGCCAGTGGTTCCCAACCTTTATCAGTTACTGTCCTGTCCAGTGTAGGCCAGTGGTTCCCAACCTTTATCAGTTACTGTCCTGTCCAGTGTAGGCCAGTGGTTCCCAACCTTTATCAGTTACTGTCCAGTGTAGGCCAGTGGTTCCCAACCTTTATCAGTTACTGTCCTGTCCAGTGTAGGCCAGTGGTTCCCAACCTTTATCAGTTACTGTCCTGTCCAGTGTAGGCCAGTGGTTCCCAACCTTTATCAGTTACTGTCCTGTACAGTGTAGGCCAGTGGTTCCCAACCTTTATCAGTTACTGTCCTGTCCAGTGTAGGCCAGTGGTTCCCAACCTTTATCAGTTACTGTCCTGTCCAGTGTAGGCCAGTGGTTCCCAACCTTTATCAGTTACTGTCCTGTACAGTGTAGGCCAGTGGTTCCCAACCTTTATCAGTTACTGTCCTGTCCAGTGTAGGCCAGTGGTTCCCAACCTTTATCAGTTACTGTCCTGTCCAGTGTAGGCCAGTGGTTCCCAACCTTTATCAGTTACTGTCCTGTACAGTGTAGGCCAGTGGTTCCCAACCTTTATCAGTTACTGTCCTGTACAGTGTAGGCCAGTGGTTCCCAACCTTTATCAGTTACTGTCCAGTGTAGGCCAGTGGTTCCCAACCTTTATCAGTTACTGTCCTGTCAGTGTAGGCCAGTGGTTCCCAACCTTTATCAGTTACTGTCCTGTCCAGTGTAGGCCAGTGGTTCCCAACCTTTATCAGTTACTGTCCTGTCCAGTGTAGGCCAGTGGTTCCCAACCTTTATCAGTTACTGTCCTGTCCAGTGTAGGCCAGTGGTTCCCAACCTTTATCAGTTACTGTACAGTGTAGGCCAGTGGTTCCCAACCTTTATCAGTTACTGTCCAGTGTAGGCCAGTGGTTCCCAACCTTTATCAGTTACTGTCCTGCAGTGTAGGCCAGTGGTTCCCAACCTTTATCAGTTACTGTCCTGTCCAGTGTAGGCCAGTGGTTCCCAACCTTTATCAGTTACTGTCCTGTCAGTGTAGGCCAGTGGTTCCCAACCTTTATCAGTTACTGTCCTGTCCAGTGTAGGCCAGTGGTTCCCAACCTTTATCAGTTACTGTCCTGTCAGTGTAGGCCAGTGGTTCCCAACCTTTATCAGTTACTGTCCTGTACAGTGTAGGCCAGTGGTTCCCAACCTTTATCAGTTACTGTCTGTCAGTGTAGGCCAGTGGTTCCCAACCTTTATCAGTTACTGTCCTGTCCAGTGTAGGCCAGTGGTTCCCAACCTTTATCAGTTACTGTCCTGTACAGTGTAGGCCAGTGGTTCCCAACCTTTATCAGTTACTGTCCAGTGTAGGCCAGTGGTTCCCAACCTTTATCAGTTACTGTCCAGTGTAGGCCAGTGGTTCCCAACCTTTATCAGTTACTGTACAGAGTAGGCCAGTGGTTCCCAACCTTTATCAGTTACTGTCCAGTGTAGGCCAGTGGTTCCCAACCTTTATCAGTTACTGTCCTGTCCAGTGTAGGCCAGTGGTTCCCAACCTTTATCAGTTACTGTCCTGTCCAGTGTAGGCCAGTGGTTCCCAACCTTTATCAGTTACTGTCCTGTACAGTGTAGGCTAGTGGTTCCCAACCTTTATCAGTTACTGTTCAGTGTAGGCCAGTGGTTCCCAACCTTTATCAGTTACTGTATAGTGTAGGCCAGTGGTTCCCAACCTTTATCAGTTACTGTCCTGTCCAGTGTAGGCCAGTGGTTCCCAACCTTTATCAGTTACTGTACAGTGTAGGCCAGTGGTTCCCAACCTTTATCAGTTACTGTCCAGTGTAGGCCAGTGGTTCCCAACCTTTATCAGTTACTGTCCTGTACAGTGTTGGCCAGTGGTTCCCAACCTTTATCAGTTACTGTACAGTGTAGGCCAGTGGTTCCCAACCTTTATCAGTTACTGTCCAGTGTAGGCCAGTGGTTCCCAACATTTATCAGTTACTGTCCTGTCCAGTGTAGGCCAGTGGTTCCCAACCTTTATCAGTTACTGTCCTGTCCAGTGTAGGCCAGTGGTTCCCAACCTTTATCAGTTACTGTCCTGTCCAGTGTAGGCCAGTGGTTCCCAACCTTTATCAGTTACTGTCCTGTCCAGTGTAGGCCAGTGGTTCCCAACCTTTATCAGTTACTGTCCTGTACAGTGTAGGCCAGTGATTTCCAACCTTTATCAGTTACTGTCCTGTCCAGTGTAGGCCAGTGGTTCTCAACCTTTATCAGTTACTGTCCTGTCCAGTGTAGGCCAGTGGTTCCCAACCTTTATCAGTTACTGTCCTGTACAGTGTAGGCCAGTGGTTCCCAACCTTTATCAGTTACTGTCCTGTACAGTGTAGGCCAGTGGTTCCCAGCCTTTATCAGTTACTGTCCTGTGTAGGCCAGTGGTTCCCAACCTTTATCAGTTACTGTCCAGTGTAGGCCAGTGGTTCCCAACCTTTATCAGTTACTGTCCTGTCCAGTGTAGGCCAGTGGTTCCCAACCTTTATCAGTTACTGTCCTGTCCAGTGTAGGCCAGTGGTTCCCAACCTTTATCAGTTACTGTCCTGTACAGTGTAGGCTAGTGGTTCCCAACCTTTATCAGTTACTGTTCAGTGTAGGCCAGTGGTTCCCAACCTTTATCAGTTACTGTTCAGTGTAGGCCAGTGGTTCCCAATCTTTATCAGTTACTGTCCTGTCCAGTGTAGGCCAGTGGTTCCCAACCTTTATCAGTTACTGTACAGTGTAGGCCAGTGGTTCCCAACCTTTATCAGTTACTGTCCAGTGTAGGCCAGTGGTTCCCAACCTTTATCAGTTACTGTCCTGTACAGTGTTGGCCAGTGGTTCCCAACCTTTATCAGTTACTGTACAGAGTAGGCCAGTGGTTCCCAACCTTTATCAGTTACTGTCCAGTGTAGGCCAGTGGTTCCCAACCTTTATCAGTTACTGTCCTGTCCAGTGTAGGCCAGTGGTTCCCAACCTTTATCAGTTACTGTCCTGTCCAGTGTAGGCCAGTGGTTCCCAACATTTATCAGTTACTGTCCTGTACAGTGTAGGCTAGTGGTTCCCAACCTTTATCAGTTACTGTTCAGTGTAGGCCAGTGGTTCCCAACCTTTATCAGATACTGTACAGTGTAGGCCAGTGGTTCCCAACCTTTATCAGTTACTGTCCTGTCCAGTGTAGGCCAGTGGTTCCCAACCTTTATCAGTTACTGTACAGTGTAGGCCAGTGGTTCCCAACCTTTATCAGTTACTGTCCAGTGTAGGCCAGTGGTTCCCAACCTTTATCAGTTACTGTCCTGTCCAGTGTAGGCCAGTGGTTCCCAACCTTTATCAGTTACTGTCCTGTCCAGTGTAGGCCAGTGGTTCCCAACCTTTATCAGTTACTGTCCTGTACAGTGTTGGCCAGTGGTTCCCAACCTTTATCAGTTACTGTACAGAGTAGGCCAGTGGTTCCCAACCTTTATCAGTTACTGTCCAGTGTAGGCCAGTGGTTCCCAACCTTTATCAGTTACTGTCCTGTCCAGTGTAGGCCAGTGGTTCCCAACCTTTATCAGTTACTGTCCTGTCCAGTGTAGGCCAGTGGTTCCCAACCTTTATCAGTTACTGTCCTGTACAGTGTAGGCTAGTGGTTCCCAACCTTTATCAGTTACTGTTCAGTGTAGGCCAGTGGTTCCCAACCTTTATCAGTTACTGTATAGTGTAGGCCAGTGGTTCCCAACCTTTATCAGTTACTGTCCTGTCCAGTGTAGGCCAGTGGTTCCCAACCTTTATCAGTTACTGTACAGTGTAGGCCAGTGGTTCCCAACCTTTATCAGTTACTGTCCAGTGTAGGCCAGTGGTTCCCAACCTTTATCAGTTACTGTCCTGTACAGTGTTGGCCAGTGGTTCCCAACCTTTATCAGTTACTGTACAGTGTAGGCCAGTGGTTCCCAACCTTTATCAGTTACTGTCCAGTGTAGGCCAGTGGTTCCCAACATTTATCAGTTACTGTCCTGTCCAGTGTAGGCCAGTGGTTCCCAACCTTTATCAGTTACTGTCCTGTCCAGTGTAGGCCAGTGGTTCCCAACCTTTATCAGTTACTGTCCTGTCCAGTGTAGGCCAGTGGTTCCCAACCTCTATCAGTTACTGTCCTGTCCAGTGTAGGCCAGTGGTTCCCAACCTTTATCAGTTACTGTCCTGTACAGTGTAGGCCAGTGATTTCCAACCTTTATCAGTTACTGTCCTGTCCAGTGTAGGCCAGTGGTTCTCAACCTTTATCAGTTACTGTCCTGTCCAGTGTAGGCCAGTGGTTCCCAACCTTTATCAGTTACTGTCCTGTACAGTGTAGGCCAGTGGTTCCCAACCTTTATCAGTTACTGTCCTGTACAGTGTAGGCCAGTGGTTCCCAGCCTTTATCAGTTACTGTCCTGTGTAGGCCAGTGGTTCCCAACCTTTATCAGTTACTGTCCAGTGTAGGCCAGTGGTTCCCAACCTTTATCAGTTACTGTCCAGTGTAGGCCAGTGGTTCCCAACCTTTATCAGTTACTGTCCTGTACAGTGTTGGCCAGTGGTTCCCAACCTTTATCAGTTACTGTACAGTGTAGGCCAGTGGTTCCCAACCTTTATCAGTTACTGTCCTGTACAGTGTTGGCCAGTGGTTCCCAACCTTTATCAGTTACTGTCCAGTGTAGGCCAGTGGTTCCCAACATTTATCAGTTACTGTCCTGTCCAGTGTAGGCCAGTGGTTCCCAACCTTTATCAGTTACTGTCCTGTCCAGTGTAGGCCAGTGGTTCCCAACCTTTATCAGTTACTGTCCTGTCCAGTGTAGGCCAGTGGTTCCCAACCTTTATCAGTTACTGTCCTGTCCAGTGTAGGCCAGTGGTTCCCAACCTTTATCAGTTACTGTCCTGTACAGTGTTGGCCAGTGGTTCCCAACCTTTATCAGTTACTGTACAGAGTAGGCCAGTGGTTCCCAACCTTTATCAGTTACTGTCCAGTGTAGGCCAGTGGTTCCCAACCTTTATCAGTTACTGTCCTGTCCAGTGTAGGCCAGTGGTTCCCAACCTTTATCAGTTACTGTCCTGTCCAGTGTAGGCCAGTGGTTCCCAACCTTTATCAGTTACTGTCCTGTACAGTGTAGGCTAGTGGTTCCCAACCTTTATCAGTTACTGTTCAGTGTAGGCCAGTGGTTCCCAACCTTTATCAGTTACTGTATAGTGTAGGCCAGTGGTTCCCAACCTTTATCAGTTACTGTCCTGTCCAGTGTAGGCCAGTGGTTCCCAACCTTTATCAGTTACTGTACAGTGTAGGCCAGTGGTTCCCAACCTTTATCAGTTACTGTCCAGTGTAGGCCAGTGGTTCCCAACCTTTATCAGTTACTGTCCTGTACAGTGTAGGCCAGTGATTTCCAACCTTTATCAGTTACTGTCCTGTCCAGTGTAGGCCAGTGGTTCTCAACCTTTATCAGTTACTGTCCTGTCCAGTGTAGGCCAGTGGTTCCCAACCTTTATCAGTTACTGTCCTGTACAGTGTAGGCCAGTGGTTCCCAGCCTTTATCAGTTACTGTCCTGTGTAGGCCAGTGGTTCCCAACCTTTATCAGTTACTGTCCAGTGTAGGCCAGTGGTTCCCAACCTTTATCAGTTACTGTCCTGTCCAGTGTAGGCCAGTGGTTCCCAACCTTTATCAGTTACTGTCCTGTCCAGTGTAGGCCAGTGGTTCCCAACCTTTATCAGTTACTGTCCTGTACAGTGTAGGCTAGTGGTTCCCAACCTTTATCAGTTACTGTTCAGTGTAGGCCAGTGGTTCCCAACCTTTATCAGTTACTGTACAGTGTAGGCCAGTGGTTCCCAATCTTTATCAGTTACTGTCCTGTCCAGTGTAGGCCAGTGGTTCCCAACCTTTATCAGTTACTGTACAGTGTAGGCCAGTGGTTCCCAACCTTTATCAGTTACTGTCCAGTGTAGGCCAGTGGTTCCCAACCTTTATCAGTTACTGTCCTGTACAGTGTTGGCCAGTGGTTCCCAACCTTTATCAGTTACTGTACAGAGTAGGCCAGTGGTTCCCAACCTTTATCAGTTACTGTCCAGTGTAGGCCAGTGGTTCCCAACCTTTATCAGTTACTGTCCTGTCCAGTGTAGGCCAGTGGTTCCCAACCTTTATCAGTTACTGTCCTGTCCAGTGTAGGCCAGTGGTTCCCAACCTTTATCAGTTACTGTCCTGTACAGTGTAGGCTAGTGGTTCCCAACCTTTATCAGTTACTGTTCAGTGTAGGCCAGTGGTTCCCAACCTTTATCAGTTACTGTATAGTGTAGGCCAGTGGTTCCCAACCTTTATCAGTTACTGTCCTGTCCAGTGTAGGCCAGTGGTTCCCAACCTTTATCAGTTACTGTACAGTGTAGGCCAGTGGTTCCCAACCTTTATCAGTTACTGTCCAGTGTAGGCCAGTGGTCCCAACCTTTATCAGTTACTGTCCTGTACAGTGTTGGCCAGTGGTTCCCAACCTTTATCAGTTACTGTACAGTGTAGGCCAGTGGTTCCCAACCTTTATCAGTTACTGTCCAGTGTAGGCCAGTGGTTCCCAACATTTATCAGTTACTGTCCTGTCCAGTGTAGGCCAGTGGTTCCCAACCTTTATCAGTTACTGTCCTGTCCAGTGTAGGCCAGTGGTTCCCAACCTTTATCAGTTACTGTCCTTTCCAGTGTAGGCCAGTGGTTCCCAACCTTTATCAGTTACTGTCCTGTCCAGTGTAGGCCAGTGGTTCCCAACCTTTATCAGTTACTGTCCTGTACAGTGTAGGCCAGTGATTCCCAACCTGTATCAGTTACTTTCCTGTCCAGTGTAGGCCAGTGGTTCTCAACCTTTATCAGTTACTGTCCTGTCCAGTGTAGGCCAGTGGTTCCCAACCTTTATCAGTTACTGTCCTGTACAGTGTAGGCCAGTGGTTCCCAACCTTTATCAGTTACTGTCCTGTACAGTGTAGGCCAGTGGTTCCCAGCCTTTATCAGTTACTGTTCAGTGTAGGCCAGTGGTTCCCAGCCTTTATCAGTTACTGTCCAGTGTAGGCCAGTGGTTCCCAGCATTTATCAGTTACTGTCCAGAGTAGGCCAGTGGTTCCCAACCTTTATCAGTTACTGTCCTGTCCAGTGTAGGCCAGTGGTTCCCAACCTTTATCAGTTACTGTTCAGTGTAGGCCAGTGGTTCCCAACCTTTATCAGTTACTGTCCTGTCCAGTGTAGGCCAGTGGTTCCCAACCTTTATCAGTTACTGTCCTGTCCAGTGTAGGCCAGTGGTTCCCAACCTTTATCAGTTACTGTCCTGTACAGTGTAGGCCAGTGGTTCCCAACCTTTATCAGTTACTGTCCTGTCCAGTGTAGGCCAGTGGTTCCCAGCCTTTATCAGTTACTGTCCTGTCCAGTGTAGGCCAGTGGTTCCCAACCTTGATCAGTTACTGTACAGTGTAGGCCAGTGGTTCCCAACCTTTATCAGTTACTGTACAGTGTAGGCCAGTGGTTCCCAACCTTTATCAGTTACTGTCCTGTCCAGTGTAGGCCAGTGGTTCCCAAACTTTATCAGTTACTGTCCTGTACAGTGTAGGCTAGTGGTTCCCAACCTTTATCAGTTACTGTTCAGTGTAGGCCAGTGGTTCACAACCTTTATCAGTTACTGTATAGTGTAGGCCAGTGGTTCCCAACCTTTATCAGTTACTGTCCTGTCCAGTGTAGGCCAGTGGTTCCCAACCTTTATCAGTTACTGTACAGTGTAGGCCAGTGGTTCCCAACCTTTATCAGTTACTGTCCAGTGTAGGCCAGTGGTCCCAACCTTTATCAGTTACTGTCCTGTACAGTGTTGGCCAGTGGTTCCCAACCTTTATCAGTTACTGTACAGTGTAGGCCAGTGGTTCCCAACCTTTATCAGTTACTGTCCAGTGTAGGCCAGTGGTTCCCAACATTTATCAGTTACTGTCCTGTCCAGTGTAGGCCAGTGGTTCCCAACCTTTATCAGTTACTGTCCTGTCCAGTGTAGGCCAGTGGTTCCCAACCTTTATCAGTTACTGTCCTGTCCAGTGTAGGCCAGTGGTTCCCAACCTTTATCAGTTACTGTCCTGTCCAGTGTAGGCCAGTGGTTCCCAACCTTTATCAGTTACTGTCCTGTACAGTGTAGGCCAGTGATTCCCAACCTTTATCAGTTACTTTCCTGTCCAGTGTAGGCCAGTGGTTCTCAACCTTTATCAGTTACTGTCCTGTCCAGTGTAGGCCAGTGGTTCCCAACCTTTATCAGTTACTGTCCTGTACAGTGTAGGCCAGTGGTTCCCAACCTTTATCAGTTACTGTCCTGTACAGTGTAGGCCAGTGGTTCCCAGCCTTTATCAGTTACTGTCCTGTGTAGGCCAGTGGTTCCCAACCTTTATCAGTTACTGTCCAGTGTAGGCCAGTGGTTCCCAACCTTTATCAGTTACTGTCCTGTACAGTGTAGGCCAGTGGTTCCCAACCTTTATCAGTTACTGTCCTGTAAAGTGTAGGCCAGTGGTTCCCAACCTTTATCAGTTACTGTCCTGTACAGTGTAGGCCAGTGGTTCCCAACCTTTATCAGTTACTGTCCTGTACAGTGTAGGCCAGTGGTTCCCAACCTTTATCAGTTACTGTCCTGTACAGTGTAGGCCAGTGGTTCCCAGCCTTTATCAGTTACTGTTCAGTGTAGGCCAGTGGTTCCCAACCTTTATCAGTTACTGTACAGTGTAGGCCAGTGGTTCCCAGCATTTATCAGTTACTGTCCAGAGTAGGCCAGTGGTTCCCAACCTTTATCAGTTACTGTCCTGTCCAGTGTAGGCCAGTGGTTCCCAACCTTTATCAGTTACTGTTCAGTGTAGGCCAGTGGTTCCCAACCTTTATCAGTTACTGTCCTGTCCAGTGTAGGCCAGTGGTTCCCAACCTTTATCAGTTACTGTCCTGTACAGTGTAGGCCAGTGGTTCCCAACCTTTATCAGTTACTGTCCTGTACAGTGTAGGCCAGTGGTTCCCAGCCTTTATCAGTTACTGTCCTGTCCAGTGTAGGCCAGTGGTTCCCAACCTTGATCAGTTACTGTACAGTGTAGGCCAGTGGTTCCCAACCTTTATCAGTTACTGTACAGTGTAGGCCAGTGGTTCCCAACCTTTATCAGTTACTGTCCTGTCCAGTGTAGGCCAGTGGTTCCCAAACTTTATCAGTTACTGTCCTGTACAGTGTAGGCTAGTGGTTCCCAACCTTTATCAGTTACTGTTCAGTGTAGGCCAGTGGTTCCCAACCTTTATCAGTTACTGTATAGTGTAGGACAGTGGTTCCCAACCTTTATCAGTTACTGTCCTGTCCAGTGTAGGCCAGTGGTTCCCAACCTTTATCAGTTACTGTACAGTGAAGGCCAGTGGTCCCAACCTTTATCAGTTACTGTCCGGTACAGTGTTGGCCAGTGGTTCCCAACCATTATCAGTTACTGTACAGTGTAGGCCAGTGGTTCCCAACCTTTATCAGTTACTGTCCAGTGTAGGCCAGTGGTTCCCAACATTTATCAGTTACTGTCCTGTCCAGTGTAGGCCAGTGGTTCCCAACCTTTATCAGTTACTGTCCTGTCCAGTGTAGGCCAGTGGTTCCAAACCTTTATCAGTTACTGTCCTGTCCAGTGTAGGCCAGTGGTTCCCAACCTTTATCAGTTACTGTCCTGTCCAGTGTAGGCCAGTGGTTCCCAACCTTTATCAGTTACTGTCCTGTACAGTGTAGGCCAGTGATTCCCAACCTTTATCAGTTACTTTCCTGTCCAGTGTAGGCCAGTGGTTCTCAACCTTTATCAGTTACTGTCCTGTCCAGTGTAGGCCAGTGGTTCCCAACCTTTATCAGTTACTGTCCTGTACAGTGTAGGCCAGTGGTTCCCAACCTTTATCAGTTACTGTCCTGTACAGTGTAGGCCAGTGGTTCCCAGCCTTTATCAGTTACTGTCCTGTGTAGGCCAGTGGTTCCCAACCTTTATCAGTTACTGTCCAGTGTAGGCCAGTGGTTCCCAACCTTTATCAGTTACTGTCCTGTACAGTGTAGGCCAGTGGTTCCCAACCTTTATCAGTTACTGTCCTGTAAAGTGTAGGCCAGTGGTTCCCAACCTTTATCAGTTACTGTCCTGTACAGTGTAGGCCAGTGGTTCCCAACCTTTATCAGTTACTGTCCTGTACAGTGTAGGCCAGTGGTTCCCAACCTTTATCAGTTGCTGTCCTGTACAGTGTAGGCCAGTGGTTCCCAGCCTTTATCAGTTACTGTTCAGTGTAGGCCAGTGGTTCCCAGCCTTTATCAGTTACTGTCCAGTGTAGGCCAGTGGTTCCCAGCATTTATCAGTTACTGTCCAGAGTAGGCCAGTGGTTCCCAACCTTTATCAGTTACTGTCCTGTCCAGTGTAGGCCAGTGGTTCCCAACCTTTATCAGTTACTGTTCAGTGTAGGCCAGTGGTTCCCAACCTTTATCAGTTACTGTCCTGTCCAGTGTAGGCCAGTGGTTCCCAACCTTTATCAGTTACTGTCCTGTCCAGTGTAGGCCAGTGGTTCCCAACCTTTATCAGTTACTGTCCTGTACAGTGTAGGCCAGTGGTTCCCAACCTTTATCAGTTACTGTCCTGTACAGTGTAGGCCAGTGGTTCCCAGCCTTTATCAGTTACTGTCCTGTCCAGTGTAGGCCAGTGGTTCCCAACCTTGATCAGTTACTGTACAGTGTAGGCCAGTGGTTCCCAACCTTTATCAGTTACTGTACAGTGTAGGCCAGTGGTTCCCAACCTTTATCAGTTACTGTCCTGTACAGTGTAGGCCAGTGGTTCCCAACCTTTATCAGTTACTGTCCTGTACAGTGTAGGCCAGTGGTTCCCAACCTTTATCAGTTACTGTCCTGTCCAGTGTAGGCCAGTGGTTCCCAACCTTTATCAGTTACTGTCCTGTACAGTGTAGGCTAGTGGTTCCCAACCTTTATCAGTTACTGGTCAGTGTAGGCCAGTGGTTCCCAACCTTTATCAGTTACTGTTCAGTGTAGGCCAGTGGTTCCCAACCTTTATCAGTTACTGTCCAGTGTAGGCCAGTGGTTCCCAACCTTTATCAGTTACTCTCCTGTCCAGTGTAGGCCAGTGGTTCCCAACCTTTATCAGTTACTGTCCAGTGTAGGCCAGTGGTTCCCAACCTTTATCAGTTACTGTACTGTACAGTGTAGGCCAGTGGTTCCCAACATTTATCAGTTACTGTCCAGTGTAGGCCAGTGGTTCCCAACCTTTATCAGTTACTGTCCAGTGTAGGCCAGTGGTTCCCAACCTTTATCAGTTACTGTCCAGTGTAGGCCAGTGGTTCCCAACATTTATCAGTTACTGTCCAGTGTAGGCCAGTGGTTCCCAACCTTTATCAGTTACTGTCCTGTACAGTGTAGGCCAGTGGTTCCCAACCTTTATCAGTTACTGTCCTGTCCAGTGTAGGCCATTGGTTCCCAACCTTTATCAGTTACTGTTCTGTACAGTGTTGGCCAGTGGATCCCAACCTTTATCAGTTACTGTTCAGTGTAGGCCAGTGGTTCCCAACCTTTATCAGTTACTGTACTGTCCAGTGTAGGCCAGTGGTTCCCAACCTTTATCAGTTACAGTACAGTGTAGGCCAGTGGTTCCCAACCTTTATCAGTTACTGTCCAGTGTAGGCCAGTGGTTCCCAACCTTTATCAGTTACTGTTCAGTGTAGGCCAGTGGTTCCCAACCTTTATCAGTTACTGTTCAGTGTAGGCCAGTGGTTCCCAACCTTTATCAGTTACTGTACTGTCCAGTGTAGGCCAGTGGTTCCCAACCTTTATCAGTTACAGTACAGTGTAGGCCAGTGGTTCCCAACCTTTATCAGTTACTGTCCAGTGTAGGCCAGTGGTTCCCAACCTTTATCAGTTACTGTTCAGTGTAGGCCAGTGGTTCCCAACCTTTATCAGTTACTGTCCAGTGTAGGCCAGTGGTTCCCAACCTTTATCAGTTACTGTCCAGTGTAGGCCAGTGGTTCCCAACCTTTATCAGTTACTGTACTGTACAGTGTAGGCCAGTGCTTCCCAACCTTTATCAGTTACTGTCCTGTACAGTGTAGGCCAGTGGTTCCCAACATTTATCAGTTACTGTCCAGTGTAGGCCAGTGGTTCCCAACCTTTATCAGTTACTGTACAGCGTAGGCCAGTGGTTCCCAACCTTTATCAGTTACTGTCCAGTGTAGGCCAGTGGTTCCCAACCTTTATCAGTTACTGTCCTGTCCAGTGTAGGCCAGTGGTTCCCAACCTTTATCAGTTACTGTCCAGTGTAGGCCAGTGGTTCCCAACCTTTATCAGTTACTGTTCAGTGTAGGCCAGTGGTTCCCAACCTTTATCAGTTACTGTTCAGTGTAGGCCAGTGGTTCCCAACCTTTATCAGTTACTGTCCAGTGTAGGCCAGTGGTTCCCAACCTTTATCAGTTACTGTCCAGTGTAGGCCAGTGGTTCCCAACCTTTATCAGTTACTGTACTGTACAGTGTAGGCCAGTGGTTCCCAACATTTATCAGTTACTGTCCAGTGTAGGCCAGTGGTTCCCAACCTTTATCAGTTACTGTCCTGTACAGTGTAGGCCAGTGGTTCCCAACCTTTATCAGTTACTGTACTGTACAGTGTAGGCCAGTGGTTCCCAACCTTTATCAGTTACTGTTCAGTGTAGGCCAGTGGTTCCCAACCTTTATCAGTTACTGTCCAGTGTACGCCAGTGGTTCCCAACATTTATCAGTTACTGTCCAGTGTAGGCCAGTGGTTCCCAACCTTTATCAGTTACTGTCCTGTACAGTGTAGGCCAGTGGTTCCCAACCTTTATCAGTTACTGTCCTGTCCAGTGTAGGCCAGTGGTTCCCAAACATTATCAGTTACTGTTCAGTGTAGGCCAGTGGTTCCCTACCTTTATCAGTTACTGTTCAGTGTAGGCCAGTGGTTCCCAACATTTATCAGTTACTGTCCAGTGTAGGCCAGTGGTTCCCAACCTTTATCAGTTACTGTCCAGTGTAGGCCAGTGGTTCCAAAACCTTTATCAGTTACTGTACTGTACAGTGTAGGCCAGTGGTTCCCAACATTTATTAGTTACTGTCCAGTGTAGGCCAGTGGTTCCCAACCTTTATCAGTTACTGTTCAGTGTAGGCCAGTGGTTCCCAACCTTTATCAGTTACTGTACAGTGTAGGCCAGTGGTTCCCAACCTTTATCAGTTACTGTCCAGTGTAGGCCAGTGGTTCCCAGCCTTTATCAGTTACTGTCCTGTACAGTGTAGGCCAGTGGTTCCCAACATTTATCAGTTACTGTCCAGTGTAGGCCAGTGGTTCCCAACCTTTATCAGTTACTGTCCAGTGTAGGCCAGTGGTTCCCAACCTTTATCAGTTACTGTACAGTGTAGGCCAGTGGTTCCCAACCTTTATCAGTTACTGTCCAGTGTAGGCCATTGGTTCCCAGCCTTTATCAGTTACTGTCCAGTGTAGGCCAGTGGTTCCCAACCTTTATCAGTTACTGTCCAGTGTAGGCCAGTGGTTCCCAACCTTTATCAGTTACTGTCAGTGTAGGCCAGTGGTTCCCAACCTTTATCAGTTACTGTCCAGTGTAGGCCAGTGGTTCCCAACCTTTATCAGTTACTGTCCTGTACAGTGTAGGCCAGTGGTTCCCAACCTTTATCAGTTACTGTCCTGTACAGTGTAGGCCAGTGGTTCCCAGCCTTTATCAGTTACTGTACTGTCCAGTGTAGGCCAGTGGTTCCCAACCTTTATCAGTTACTGTCCTGTCCAGTGTAGGCCAGTGGTTCCCAACCTTTATCAGTTACTGTCCTGTCCAGTGTAGGCCAATGGTTCCAGCCTTTATCAGTTACTGTACTTTACAGTGTTGGCCAGTGGTTCCCAACCTTTATCAGTTACTGTACTGTCCAGTGTAGGCCAGTGGTTCCCAACCTTTATCAGTTACTGTCCAGTGTAGGCCAGTGGTTCCCAACCTTTATCAGTTACTGTACAGTGTAGGCCAGTGGTTCCCAACATTTATCAGTTACTGTCCTGTCCAGTGTAGGCCAGTGGTTCCCAACCTTTATCAGTTACTGTACAGTGTAGGCCAGTGGTTCCCAACCTTTATCAGTTACTGTACTATACAGTGTAGGCCAGTGGTTCCCAACCTTTATCAGTTACTGTCCTGTACAGTGTAGGCTAGTGGTTCCCAACCTTTATCAGTTACTGTACAGTGTTGGCTAGTGGTTCCCAACCTTTATCAGTTACTGTCCTGTACAGTGTAGGCCAGTGGTTCCCAACCTTTATCAGTTACTGTCCTGTCCAGTGTAGGCCAGTGGTTCCCAACCTTTATCAGTTACTGTTCAGTGTAGGCCAGTGGTTCCCAACCTTTATCAGTTACTGTCCTGTACAGTGTAGGCCAGTGGTTCCCAACCTTTATCAGTTACTGTCCAGTGTAGGCCAGTGGTTCCCAACCTTTATCAGTTACTGTACTGTACAGTGTAGGCCAGTGGTTCCCAACCTTTATCAGTTACTGTACTGTACAGTGTAGGCCAGTGGTTCCCAACCTTTATCAGTTACTGTCCTGTACAGTGTAGGCCAGTGGTTCCCAGCCTTTATCAGTTACTGTCCTGTACAGTGTAGGCCAGTGGTTCCCAACCTTTAACAGTTACTGTCCAGTGTAGGCCAGTGGTTCCCAACCTTTATCAGTTACTGTCCTGTCCAGTGTAGGCCAGTGGTTCCCAACCTTTATCAGTTACTGTCCTGTCCAGTGTAGGCCAGTGGTTCCCAACCTGTATCAGTTACTGTCCTGTCCAGTGTAGGCCAGTGGTTCCCAACCTTTATCAGTTACTGTCCTGTCCAGTGTAGGCCAGTGGTTCCCAACCTTTATCAGTTACTGTCCTGTCCAGTGTAGGCCAGTGGTTCCCAACCTTTATCAGTTACTGTCCTGTACAGTGTAGGCTAGTGGTTCCCAACCTTTATCAGTTACTGTACAGTGTTGGCTAGTGGTTCCCAACCTTTATCAGTCCGCTGTTTGGGAAGTACTGCATTGCTCTATTGGTACATGACTGCATTAATGCTGAGTCCCAAATGTCACCCTATTCCCTATATAGTAAACTAAACCCTGGTCAAAAATAGTGCACTATATAGGGAATAGGGTGCCATTCTCTGGTCTAAAGTAGTGCACTATATAGGGAATAGGGTGCCATTCTCTGGTCTAAAGTAGTGCACTATATAGGGAATAGGGTGCCATTCTCTGGTCTAAAGTAGTGCACTATATAGGGAATAGGGTGCCATTCTCTGGTCTAAAGTAGTGCACTATATAGGGAATAGGGTTCCATTCTCTGGTCTAAAGTAGTGCACTATATAGGGAACAGGGTACCATTCTCTGGTCTAAAGTAGTGCACTATATAGGGAATAGGGTGCCATTCTCTGGTCTAAAGTAGTGCACTATATAGGGAATAGGGTGCCATTCTCTGGTCTAAAGTAGTGCACTATATAGGGAATAGGGTGCCATTCTCTGGTCTAAAGTAGTGCACTATATAGGGAATAGGGTGCCATTCTCTGGTCTAAAGTAGTGCACTATATAGGGAATAGGGTTCCATTCTCTGGTCTAAAGTAGTGCACTATATAGGGAATAGGGTGCCATTCTCTGGTCTAAAGTAGTGCACTATATAGGGAATAGGGTGCCATTCTCTGGTCTAAAGTAGTGCACTATATAGGGAATAGGGTTCCATTTGGGACACATAGTCAATGCAGTCATGTACCAATACAGCCAAATTGTCTATCTGTGTATTTCAGTAAACGGTGGGACCCACACATTATAACTGCTCATCAAGCAAATTGATTTAGTCCACTTCCAACATCATTAGCATCAGTCAGACTGGCATTTCTTTGTTTCATTCAACAGGGAAAATTAATTATGCATGTTGAGAAATAAGAAAGCATTTTTTTGCTCTGCTATATATTAACCACACACATATTCACGACCACGCCCACACACACACGACCACGCCCACACACACACGACCACGCCCACACACGCACGACCACGCCCACACACGCATGACCACGCCCACACACGCATGACCACGCCCACACACGCACGACCACGCCCACACATGCATGACCACGCCCACACACACACGACCACGCCCACACACGCACGACCACGCCCACACACGCACCACCACGCCCACACACGCACGACCACATCCACACACGCACAATCACGCCCACACACGCACCACCACGCCCACACACGCATGACCACGCCCACACACGCACGACCACATCCACACACGCACGACCACGCCCACACACGCACCACCACGCCCACACACGCATGACCACGCCCACACACGCACAATCACGCCCACACACGCACCACCACGCCCACACACGCACGACCACATCCACACACGCACGACCACGCCCACACACGCACGACCACGCCCACACATGCACGACCACGCCTACACACGCACGACCACGCCCACACACGCACACACGCAAACAACCACACACACACACGCACGCACACACACACACACACACACACACACAAGCAAACAACCACACATACACACACACATTGATTGGTTGGTTGGTTTCAGGACCATTCAAGACAGAATTTTAAGATGCATAGGCATACAATATTAACATATATTTTTTGATAGATAATTATGCATAACGTGCATACAGAATCCTGAATATGTAGCTTGATGTACTGTAAAAAGCACATCAACTTTAAAAACACATAGCATAGGCCACCATTTCATAACAGGTACATTTATGTAATTTCGATGTCATGGACACATCACTTGCAAACCCATTTTAACTCAAAATTATAGACCACTTATTTTTTTCCCTCCAGGACTTATTTTAGGTCAAGAACAAATTGTCCATCAGCATTGAAAAATGTCAATTGGTGCATGTAACCTACAGTACTCCCATCTGAAGCGATGTCAAAGTGCTCCTTATCGATGTCAGGCACCATTGGAAGTAATGCATTACCCAGACACATTATGAGGAGATTACATCTATTAGTTACCGCTGTGCAGCATGCATAATGGCCCGCCCATGGGAGAGCATGAAATCATTTGAAGCTGTATCCCAAATAGCACTATATTCCCCATATTGTGCACTACTGACCAGGGGCTTAAATGGAATAGGGTGCTATTTGGGAGACTGCCTTAAACTTAATTAAATTCCAAGCAGTGGTAAACTCAGTCTCTGTAATCTGCAGGCAGCAATAAGGGCCAGATGCAATTAGAGGGAAACAACATTCAACAAAGTAAACAAAGAGATATGTAAATTGCTGTTAAATGATGAAATAAAGAACAGCAATATAGATTTCTATTATCTGATGAGCATGTAGGCTGTATGTAGCTCAATAGCTTTATATCAATTACAATCATGTCTGGATATCTATTATCTGATGAGCATGTAGGCTGTATGTAGCTCAATAGCTTTATATCAATTACAATCATGTCTGGATATCTATTATCTGATGAGCATGTAGGCTGTATGTAGCTCAATAGCTTTATATCAATTACAATCATGTCTGGATATCTATTATCTGATGAGCATGTAGGCTGTATGTAGCTCAGTAGCTTTATATCAATTACAATCATGTCTGGATATCTTTCTTTCAGTGGTCAGTTATTAAGAAGGTGTTTATGTAAAGCAAAATAACAAATGATGTAGGCTAATCAAAATGTGTTATATTAAAATATATTCACCATATTTTAGTACCCTGTAGGCTATTTACCATATTTTAATCTATTCAGATTCTAATCTATTTAACTGTTTGTTATATCTTTGCAAACCTAGTTCAGTTCCACAGAATCAGATGTTATGTTATTCTAAACAAACCAAAGATACTTTATGGTTTCCTGGACACAGATTAAGGCAGGTCCTAGACTAAAAAGGACTTTCAATGGATATTCTCAATTGAACTACCTTTTTAGTCCAGGACCAGGTTTGTCTCTGGGAAACCGCCCCTAAATCTGTGTCTCTTCCAGACTAGAAAGGGGGACTGTTGGTTGGTCAATTGGCATGTCTTCAGCGGAAGAGTCTGGTAATTGTGGACAGGAGAGAGGCTTATATCAATACATTTATACAGAAACATGGACTAAAGCTACTGTGGTTAGTAATGTGGACTAAAGCCACTGTGGTTAGTAACATGGACTAAAGCAACTGTGGTTAGTAACGTGGACTAAAGCCACTGTGGTTAGTAATATGGACTAAAGCCAATGTGGTTAGTAACGTGGACTAAAGCCACTGTGGTTAGTAACATGGACTAAAGCCACTGTGGTTAATAATGTGGACTAAAGCCACTGTGTTTAGTAACGTGGACTAAAGCCACTGTGGTTAGTAATGTGGACTAAAGCCACTGTGGTTAGTAACATGGACTAAAGCCACTGTGGTTAGTAACATGGGCTAAAGCCACTGTGGTTAGTAACGTGGACTAAAGCCACTGTGGTTAGTAATGTGGACTAAAGCCACTGTTGTTAGTAATGTGGACTAAAGCCAGTGTGGTTAGTAATGTGGACTAAAGCCACTGTGGTTAGTAATGTGGACTAAAGCCACTGTGGTTAGTAATGTGGACAAAAGCCACTGTTGTTAGTAATGTGGACTAAAGCCACTGTGGTTAATAATGTGGACTAAAGCCACTGTGGTTAGTAATGTGGACTAAAGCCACTGTGGTTAGTAATGTGGACTAAAGCCACTGTGGTTAGTAACATGGACTAAAGCCACTGTGGTTAGTAACATGGACTAAAGCCACTGTGGTTAGTAACGTGGACTAAAGCCACTGTGGTTAGTAACGTGGACTAAAGCCACTGTTGTTAGCAACGTGGAGTAAAGCCACTGTGGTTAATAATGTGGACTAAAGCTACTGTGGTTAGTAACATGGACTAAAGCCACTGTGGTTAGTAATGTGGACTAATGCCACTGTGGTTAGTAACATGGACTAAAGCCACTGTGGTTAATAATGTGGACTAAAGCCACGGTGGTTAGTAACGTGGACTAAAGCCACTGTGGTTAGTAACATGGACTAAAGCCACTGTGGTTATTAATGTGGACTAAAGCCACTGTGTTTAGTAACGTGGACTAAAGCCACTGTGGTAAATAATGTTGACTAAAGCCACTGTGGTTAATAATGTGGACTAAAGCCACTGTGGTTAGTAACATGGACTAATGCCACTGTGGTTAGTAACGTGGACTAAAGCCACTGTGGTTAGTAACACTGACTAAAGCCACTGGGGTTAGTAATGTGGACTAAAGCCACTGTGGTTAGTAACATGGACTAAAGCCACTGTGGTTAGTAACATGGACTAAAGCCACTGTGGTTAGTAACTTGGACTAAAGCCACTGTGGTTAATAATGTGGACTAAAGCCAGTGTGATCTATTTGACCTAGCCGTTCCCAGACAACGCTGTGATGAGTGGAAGCACACGTCGAACGTTTTGGTCTTTATGTCCTGCCAATTGGTCAATTCCGCAAATACTCATCCCTGACTGGAGGGCTAGACTGTCAGTAGTAGTGATATGAAAGACCAGGACATCATAACTGGGGACGTGTTGTGATCTCAGTGGGTGTGATGTGTAGGCATTCTAGGGAGAATTTGGTGCAAAGTACAGAAAAACCGTCAATTACAGTGCATTCAGAACGTATTCAGACCCCTTGACTTTTTCCACATTTTGTTACGTTACAGCCTTATTCTAAAATTTGATTGAATCGTTTTTTCCCCATCATCAATCTTTTTTTTTTGTTGCACATTTACAATTGTAAAGTCCACCTGTGGTAAATTCAATTGACTGGAGATGATTTGAAAAGGCACAAACTTGTCTATATAAGGTCCCACAGTTGACAGTGCATGTCAGAGCAAAAACCAAGCCATGGGAGACCAGTCAGGAGGTCCTCTCTGGAGCAGGTTTTCATCAAGGATCTCTCTGTACTTTGCTCCGTTCATCTTCTGACTGGTCTCCCAGTCCCTGCTGCTGAAAAACATCCCCACAGCATGATGCTGCCACTACCATGCTTCACCGTAGGGATGGTGCCAGGTTTCCTCCAGACGTGACACTTGGCATTCAGGCCAAAGAGTTCAATCTTGGTTTCATCAGACCAGAGAATCTTGTTTCTCATGTTCTGAGAGTCTTTAGATGCCTTTTGGCAAACTCCAAGCGGGCTGTCATGTGCCTTTTACTGAGGAGTTGCTTCCTTCTGGCCACTCTACCATAAAGGTCTGATTGGTGGAGTGCTGCAGAGATGGCTGTCCTTCTGGAAGGTTCTCCAATCTCAACAGAGGAACTGTGGATCTCTGTCAGAGTGACCATCGGGTTCTTGGTCACCTGCCTGACCAAGGTCCTTCTCCCCCGATTGCTCAGTTTGGCCGGGCTGCCAGCTCTAGGAAGAGTCTTGGTGATTCCAAACTTCTTCCATTTAAGAATGATGGAGGCCACTGTGTTCTTGGGGACCTTCAATGCTTCAGACATTTTTTGGTACCCTTCCCCAGATCTGTGACTCGACATAATCCTGTCTCCGAGCTCTGCTGACAATTCCTTTGACCTCATGGCTTGGTTTTTGATCTGACATGCACAGTCAACTTTGGGACTTAATATAGACAGGTGTGTGCCTTTCCAAATCATGTCCAATCAATTGAATTTACCACATCTGGACTCCAATCAAGTTGTAGAAACATCTCAAGGATGATCAATGGAAACAGGATGCACCTGAACTCAACTTCGAGTCTCATAGCAAAGGGTATGAATACTCCCACTACCGTTCAAAAGTTTGTGGTCACATAGAAATGTCCTCGTTTTCGATAGAAAAGCAATCTTTTTGTCCATTAAAATAGCATCAAATTGATCAGAAATACAGTGTAGACATTGTTAATTTTGTAAATGGCTATTGTAGCTGGAAACGGCTGATTTTTTTATGGAATATCTACATAGGCATACAGAGGCCTATTATCAGCAACCGTCAGTCCCATGTTCCAATGGGATGTTGTGTTTGCTAATCCAAGTTTATCATTTTAAAAGGCTAATTTATCATTAGAAAACCCTTTTGCAATTATGTTAGCACAGCTGAAAACTATTGTGCTGATTAAAGAAGCAATAAAACTGGCCTTCTTGAGACTAGTTAAGTATCTGGAGCATAAGCAATTGTGGGTTCGATTACAGGCTCAAAATGGCCAAAAACAAAGAACTTTCTTCTGAAACTCGTCGGTCTTTTCTTGTTCTGAGAAATGAAGGCTATTCAATGCGAGAAATTGCCAGGAAACTGAAGATCTCGTACAATGCTGTGTACTACTCACTTCACAGACCAGCACAAAGTGTCTCTAACCAGAATAGAAAGAGGAGTGGGAGGCCCCGGTGCACAACTGAGCAAGAGGACAAATACATTAGAGTGTCTAGTTTGAGAAACAGATGCCTCACAGGTTTTCAACTGGCAGCTTCATTAAATAGTACCCGCAAAACACCAGTCTCAACGTCAACAGTGAAGAGGCGACTCTGGGATGCTGACCTTCTAGGCAGAGTTGCAAAGAAAAAGCCATATCTCAGACTGCCCAATAAAAATAAAAGATTAAGATGTACAAAAGAACACAGACACTGGACTTTTTCTTTGCAACTCTGCCTAGAAGGTCAGAATTCCGCAGTCGCCTCTTCACTGTTGTCGTTGAGACTGGTGTTTTTGTTGGTACTATTTAATGAAGCTTCCAGTTGAGGACCTGTGAGGCGTCTTTGACTAAACTGAATAATAATAATAAGAAACTTCACTATGAAACAAATATAAATGATATAAAGAATGATAGTAAAAACAAACGCTGACACTACACATCCAAGTATATCTGACCAAATTATGAAAGACAAGCATTCTAATTTTGAATTCCGTAAAGTAAGTGAATTTTATTGTTGTTGTCAATCAACAATGACAAGCCACTGGGGTCTGACAACTTGGATGGAAAATTACTGAGGTTAATAGTGGACAATATTGCCATACCTATTTGCCTACTAGAAAGTGTGTGCCCTCAGGCCTGGAGGGAAGCAAAAGTTATTCCCCTACCTAAAAATAGTAAAGTCCCCTTTACTGGCTCAAATATCCGACCAATCAGCCTGTTATCAACCGTTAGTAAACTTTTGGGAAAAATTGTGTTTGACCAGATACGATGCTATTTCACAGTAAACTAATTGACAACACATTTTCAGCACGCTTATAGGGAAGGATATTCAACATGCACAAATGACTCATGATTGGCTGAGAGAAATTGATGAAAAAAAGATTGTGGGTGCTGTTTTGTTAGACTTCAGTCCGGCTTTTGACATTATCGATCATAGTCTGCTGCTGGAAAAACATATGTGTTATGGCTTTACACCCCCTGCTATATTGTGGATAAAGAGTTACCTGTCTAACAGAACACAGAGGGTGTTCTTTAATGGAAACCTCTCCAACATAATCCAGGTAGAATCAGGTATTCCCCAGGGCAGCTGTCTAGGCCCCTTACTTTTTTCAATCTTTACTAACGACATGCCACTGGCTTTGAGTAAAGCCAGTGTATCTATGTATGCGGATGACTCAACAGCTATCACAGCGGTTAATAACAGAAGTCAGCTATCACAGCGACTGAAATGACTGCAACACTTAACAAAGAGCTACAGTTAGTTTCAGAATGGGTGGAAAGGAATAAGTTAGTCCTAAATATAAAAAAAAAACTAAAAGCATTGTATTTGGGACAAATCATTCACTAAACCCTAAACCTCAACTAAATCTTGTAATGAATAATGTGGAAATTGAGCAAGTTGAGGAGACTAAACTTCTTGGGGTAACCCTGGATTGTAAACTGTCATGGTGTGTGATACAACAGTAGCTAGGATGGGGAGAAGTCTGTCCGTAATAAAGCGCTGCTCTGCCTTCTTAACAGCACTATCAACAAGGCAGGTCCCACAGGCCCTAGTTTTGTCGCACCTGGACTACTGATATGTGGTAGTAGAGTAGGGGCCTGAGGGCACACACTTAATATGCTGTGAAATCTGTTGTGAATGTATTGTATTGTTTTTCAAAATGTATAACTGCCTTAATTTTGCTGGACCCCAGGAAGAGTAGCTGCTTCCATGTCAGGAACTAATGGGGATCCATAATAAACCCCAGGAAGAGTAGCTGCTGCCTTGGCAGGAACTAATGGGGATCCATAATAAACCCAAGGAAGAGTAGCTGCTGCCTTGGCAGGAAGTAATGGGGATCCATAATAAACCCAAGGAAGAGTAGCTGCTGCCTTGGCAGGAACTAATGGGGATCCATAATAAACCCCAGGAAGAGTAGCTGCTGCCTTGGCAGGAACTAATGGGGATCCATAATAAACCCAAGGAAGAGTATCTGCTGCCTTGGCAGGAACTAATGGGGATCCATAATCCATAATAAACCCCAGGAAGAGTAGCTGCTGCCTTGGCCGTAAATGTTCCTGAGTGGCCGAGTTACAGTTTTGACTTAAATCGTCTTGAAAATCTATGGCAAGACATGAAGATGGCTGTCTAGAAATGATCAACAACCAACTGGACAGAGAATGTTTTAAAGAATAATGTGCAAATATTGTACAAACCAGGTGTGCAAAGATCTTAGAGACTTACTCAGAAGGACGCACATAACTTCAAAAAATGGGGTTTTGTGTATTTAATCCATTTTAAATTCAGGCTGTAACACAACAACATGTGGAATAAGTCAATGAATCAAATGTATTAATAAAGCCCCTTTTACATCAGCAGATGTCACCAAGTGCTATACAGAAACCCAGCCTAAATCCCCAAACAGCAAGCAAAGCATATAAAGAAGCACGGTGGCTATGAAAAACTCCCTAGAAAGGCAGGAACCTAGAGAGGAACCAGGCTCTGAGGGGTGGCCAGTCCTCTTCTGGCTGTGCCGGGTGGAGATTATAAGAGTACATGGCCATTAAGGCCAGATTGTTCTTCAAGATGTTCAAACGTTCATAGATGACCAGCAGGGTCAAATAATAATCACAGTGGTTGTAGAGGGTGCAACAGGTCAGTACCTCATATTACCCCTACCTACATGTACAAATTACCTCGACTAACCTGTACCCCACACATTGACTCGGTACCAGTACACCATGTATATAGCCTCGTTATTGTTATTTTATTGTGTTACCTTTTATTAAATTTTTTACTTTAGTTTATTTAGTAAATATTTTCTTAACTGTTTCTTAAACTGCATTGTTGGTTAAGGGCTTGTAAGTAAGCATTTCACCGTAATGTCCACACCTGTTTTATTCGGCGCATGTGACAAATTCAATTTGATTTGATATGATTAGACCTCAGGAGTAAATGGCTTTTCATAGCCAAGCGGAGGTCAGAGGTCGAGACAGCAGGTGCGGTAGAGAGAGAGAGAAAGTAGACAGCAGGTACGGTACAAGGTAGCATGTCCGGTGAACAGGTCAGGGTTCCGCAGGCAGAACAGTGGGAACTGGAGCAGAGCTAACGTGCGCTAATGTGATTACCATGACTGTTCTAAGTAACAGCAAACCTTCCAGGACATAGACATGTCTTATATGGGCAGAAAGCTTCGATTCATGTTAATCTAACTGCACTGTCCAATTTACAGTAGCTATTACAGTGATAAAATGCCATGCTATTGTTTGAGGATAGTGCACAACAACAGAAAACGTATCACGGCAACTGGTTTGATACATTCACCTCTGAAGGTAAATAATATACTTACATTCAGTAATCTTGCTCTGATTTGTCATCCTAAGGGTCCCAGAGATAAGATATAGCAAAGTTTTGTTTGATAAAATAAATTTTTATATTCAAAATGTAGGAACTGGGTTCTACAGTTTGAACCCCTGCTGTCTCTGGCTCCACACCCACTCCGCCCGGCCATCTAGATGTGTGAAAGTTAGCATATAAGCTAATGATCCATCATATATGACATTCCTGGGAGTGTGTAAACTTACATTTTGTATTACCATATCATTTTTGTATGTTCTCTATAGTTGTGTACTTGAAAATGTATCAATTCACCAATTTGGCACATTTGGGCAGACTTGATACAAAATAGTCCAGTATTGCAATGCTTCACTGGATCAATCTGAAACTTTGCACACACACTGCTTCCATCTAGTGGCCACAATCTAAATTGCTCCTAAACTGCAATATTATATTGTGGCCTTTCTCTTGCATTTCAAAGATGATGAAAAAAATATATATAGAAAACCCATGTTCTTTTGTTTGTATTATCTTTTACCAGATCCAATGTGTTATATTCTCCTACATTAATTTCACATTTCCACAAACTTCAAAGTGTTTCCTTTCAAATATTCAAATATTAAATGGTATAAAGAATATGCATGTCCTTGCTTCAGGTCCTGAGCTACAGGCAGTTAGATTTGGGGATGTCATTTTAGGCGAAAATTAAAAAAATGGTCCTTAAGAGGTTAAGAA
The DNA here is from genome assembly GCA_031479575.1 of Coregonus ussuriensis. Taxonomy (NCBI): domain Eukaryota; kingdom Metazoa; phylum Chordata; class Actinopteri; order Salmoniformes; family Salmonidae; genus Coregonus; species Coregonus ussuriensis. The sequence goes on from CM062489.1 coordinate 1,163,241, forward strand.
GGCAGAGCAGCGCTTTATTATAGACAGACTTCTCCCCATCCTAGCTACTGTTGTGTCAATATGTTTTGACCATGACAGTTTACAATTTAGTCTCCTCAACGTACTCAATTTCCACATAATTCATTAAAATATTTAGTTGAGGTTTAGGGTTTAGTAAATGATTTGTCCCAAATACAATGATTTTAGTTTTGAAATATTTAGGACTAACTTATTCCTTGCCACCCCATTCTGAAACTAACTGTAGCTCTTCAAATCAAATCAAATTGCATTTGTCACATGCGCCGAAGCCCTTAACCAACAACGCAAATGTAAGAAAGAACACAAACAAATTAAATAAAAACATTTTTAAAAATTCAAAATTCAAATAAAAGTAACAAATAAATAAAGAGCAGCAGTAAAATAACAGTAGGGAGGCTATAAACAGGGGGTACCGGTACAGAGTCAATGTGTAATAACAGTAGGGAGGCTATATACAGGGGGTACCGGTACAGAGTCAATGTGTAATAACAGTAGGGAGGCTATATACAGGGGGTACCGGTACAGAGTCAATGGGAAATAACAGTATGTAGGCTATATACAGGGGGTACCGGTACAGAGTCAATGTGAAATAACAGTAGGGAGGCTATATACAGGGGGTACCGGTACAGAGTCAATGGGAAATAACAGTAGGGAGGCTATATACAGGGGGTACTGGTACAGAGGCTATGTGAAATAACTGTAGGGAGGCTATATACAGGGGGTACCGGTACAGAGTCAATGTGAAATAACTGTAGGGAGGCTATATACAGGGGGTACCGGTTCAGAGTCAATGTGGGGGGGCACCGGTTAATCGAAGTAATTGAGGAAATATGTACATGTAGGTAGAGTTATTAAAGTGACTATGCATAGATAATAAACAGAGAGTAGCAGCAGCGTGAAAGTGTGTGTGGGGGGGGGGGGGGGGGTCAATGCAAATAAACTGGACATTTGATTAGATGTTCAGGAGTCTTATGGCTTGGGGGTAGAAACTGTTTAGAAGCCTCTTGGACCTAGACATGGCGCTCCGGTACCGCTTGCCGTGCGGTAGCAGAGAGAACAGTCTATGACTAGGGAGGCTGGAGTCTTTGACAATTTTTAGGGCCTTCCTCTGAATGGTATAGAGGTCCAGGATGGCAGGAAGCTTGGCCCCAGTGATGTACTGGGCCGTACGCACTACCCTCTGTAGCGCCTAGCAGTCGGAGGCCGAGCAGTTGCCATTCCAGGCAGTGATGCAACCAGTCAGGATGCTCTCGATGGTGCAGCTGTAGAACCTTTTGAGGATCTGAGGACCCACGCCAAGTCTTTTCAGTCTCCTGAGGGGGAATAGGCTTTGTCGTGCCCTCTACACGACTGTTTTGGTGTGCTTGGACCATGTTAGTTTGTTGGTGATGTGGACACAAAGGAGCTTGAAGCTCTCAAAAGGCTCAGTCGATGAGAATGGGGGCGTGCTCGGTCCTCTTCTTGTTCCTGTAGTCCACAATCATCACAATGGTGTTGGAGTCATGCCTGGCCATGCAGTCATGAGTGAACAGGGAGTACAGGAGGGGACTGAGCACGCACCCCTGAGGTGCCCCCGTGTTGAGGATCAGTTTGGCGGATTTGTTGTTACCTACCCTTACCACCTGGGGGCGGCCCGTCAGGAAGTCCAGGATGCAGTTGCAGAGGGAGGTGTTTAGTCCCAGGGTCCTTAACTTAGTGATGAGCTTTGAGGGCACTATGGTGTTGAACGCTGAGCTGTAGTCAATGAATAGCATTCTCACGTAGGTGTTCCTCTTGTCCAGGTGTGAAAGGGCAGTGTGGAGCGCAATAGAGATTGCATCATGTGTAGATCTGTTGGGGCGGTATGCACATTGGAGTCGGTCTAGATTTTACATTTACATTTATGTAAACCCTAGAGCGACTTACAGTTAGCACATTGGAGTCGGTCTAGGGTTTACATTTACATTTATGTAAACCCAGAGCAACTTACAGTTAGTGAGTGCATACATTTTTTTCATACTGGCCCCACGTGGGAATGGAACCCACAACCCTGACGTTGCAAACGCAATGCTCTACCAAATGAGCTACATCCCTGCCGGCCATTTCCTCCCCTACCCTGGAAGACGCTGGGCCAATTGTGCGCCGCCCCATGGGTCTCCCGGTCACGGCCGGCTACGACAGAGCCTGGATTCGAACCAGGATCTCTAGTGGCACAGCTAACACTGCGATGCAGTGCCTTAGACCACTGCGCCACTCGGGAGTTTCTGGGATTATTGTGTTGATGTGAGCCATGACCAGCCTTTCAAAGTACTTCATGGCTAAAGACGTGAGTGCTACGGGTCGGTAGTCATTTAGGCAGGTTATCTTAGTGTTCAGGGTCACAACGACTATGGTGGTCTGCTTGAAACATGTTGGTATTACAGACTCAGTCAGGGACATGTTGAAAATGTCAGTGAAGACACCAGTTGGTCAGCGCGTGCTCAAATCAAATCAAATTGTATTTGTCATATACACGTGTTTAGCAGATGTTATAGCGGTTGTAGCGAAGTGCTTGTGCTTCTAGCTCCGACAGTGCAGTAATATCTAACAAGTAATATCTAACAATTTCACAACATATACCCAATACACACAAAACTTGTAAGGAATGGGATTTAAGCACCCTCTGCTGTTTCCTGAAGTCCACGATCATCTCCTTTGTTTTGTTGATGTTGAGTGAGAGGTTATTTTCCTGGCACCACACTCCCAGAGCACTCACCTCCTCCCTGTAGGCGGTCTCGTCATTGTTGGTAATCAAGCCTACTACTGTTGTGTCGTCTGCAAACTTGATGATTGAGTTAAAGGCGTGCTTGGCCACGCTGTCATGGGTGAACAGGGAGTACAGGAGGGGGCTGAGCACACACCCTTGTGGGGCCCCAGTGTTGAGGATCAGCGAAGTGGAGATGTTGTTTCCTACCTTCACCACCTGGGGGAGCCCATCAGGAAGTCCAGGACCCAGTTGCACAGGGCGGGGTTCAGACCCAGGGCCTCAACATTAATGATGAGCTTGGAGGGTACTATAGAGTTGAATACTGAGATATAGTCAATGAACAGCACTCTTACATAGGTATTCCTCTTGTCCAGATGGGATAGGGCAGTGTGCAGTGTGATGGCGATTGCATCGTCTGTAGATCTTTTAGGGCGGCAAGCAAATTGAAGTGTGTCTAGGGTGACAGGTAAGGTAGAGGTGATATGATCCTTGACTAGTCTCTCAAAGCACTTCATAATGACAGAGGTGAGTGCTACAGGGCGATAGTCATTTAGTTCAGTTACCTTTGCTTTCTTGGGTACAGGAACAATGGTGGCCATCTTGAAGCATGTGGGAACAGCAGACTGGGAAAGGGAGAGATTGAATATGTCCTTAAACACACCAGCCAGCTGGTCTGCGCATGCTCTGAGGATGCGGCTAGGGATGCCGTCTGGGCCGGCAGCCTTGCGGGGGTTAACATGCTTAAATGTCTTAATCACGTCGGCCATGGAGAAGGAGAGGCCATAGTCCTTGGTAGTGGGCCTCGTCAGTGGCACTGTCTTATCCTCAAAGCGGGCGAAGAAGGTGTTTAGCTTGTCTACAAGCGAGACGTCGGTGTCAGCGACATGGCTGGTTTTCCTTTTGTAGTCCGTGATTGTCTGTAGACCCTGCCACATACGTCTCCTGTCTGAGCCGTTGAATTGCGACTCCACTTTGTCTCTATACTGATGTTTTGCCAGTTTAATTGCCTTGTGGAGTGAGTAGCTACACTGTTTGTATTCTGCCATATTCCCAGTCACCTTGCCATGGTTGAATGCAGTGGTTCGTGCTTTCAGATTTGTGCGAATGCTGCCATCTATCCACGGTTTCTGGTTAGGGTAGGTTTTAATAGTCACAGTGGGTAGAACATCACCTTTACACAACAACATCACAGTTTCAGTGTATACGTAAAAATTATTTTCGGAAGCAGAACCAGAACATATCCCAGTCCGCGTGATCCAAACGATTGGTCAGACCAGCGTTGAATAGTCCTTAGCACGGGAACTTCCTGTTTGAGTGTCTGCCTATAGGAAGGGAATTGGAGTCGTGGTCAGATTTGCCGAAAGGAGGGCGGGGGAGGGCCTTATAACCATCCTGGAAGTTCGAATAGCAATGGTCAAGGATTTTAGCAGCCCGAGTATAACAGTCGATATGTTGATAGAACTTCGGCAGCCTAGTCCTCAAATTTGCTTTTTTTAAAATCCCCGGCTACAATAAATGCAGCCTCAGGATATATGGTTTCCAGTTTGCATAAAGTCCAGTGAAGTTGTTTTAGGGCTGTCGTGATATCGGCTTGAGGGGGAATATACACGGCCGTGACTATAACCAAAGAGAATTATCTTGGGAGATAATACGGTCTGCATTTGATTGTGAGGTATTCTAGGTCGGGTGAACAGAAGGACTTGAGTTCCTGTATGTTACTACAATTACACCATGAGTTGTTAATCATGAAACACACACCTCCGCCCTGTTTCCCGGAGAGATATTTATTTCTGTCTGCGCGATGAACTGAGAACCCATCTGGCTGGACCGATTTCAACAGAATATCCCCAGAGAGCCATGTTTCCGTGAAACAGAGTATGTTACAGGCCTTGATGTATCTCTGGAAAGAAATCCTTGCTCTGAGCTCGTCGACTTTGTTAACCAAAGACTGAATATTAGCGAGTAGAATACTTGGAAGCGGTGGGTGGTGTGCGCGCCTCCTAAGTCGAACCAGCAGGCCGCTCCGAGTGCCTCTCTTCCGCCGGCGATGTTTTGGGTCAGCCGCTGGAATCAGTTCAGTTGCCCTGGGGAGAGCAAACAAAGGATATGCTTCGGGAAAGTCGTATTCCTGGTCGTAATGCTGGTGAGTTACCGCCGCTCTGATATCCAATAGTTTTTCCCGGCTGCATGTAATGATGTAAAACACTTTCTGAGCTAATAATGTAAAAAAGAATACATAAAAAAACAAAATACTGCAAAGTTTCCTAAGAGCTAGCCACGAGGCCACCATCTTCGTCGGCGCCAGATGTTCAGACATTATTTTCAAATGCAGATGTTAAGAGGTCATTTATACATTATATTTTGTGTTTCAGATTAAACATTCCAGTGACTCCCATGCCACAATTCAACAAGCAAAAAATTCAGACTACTGAAAGCCCTCTTTTAGTTGTCAGTCATAAGTCATTCATTCAAACTTTTCAAGGTTTCTTGCACATAAATATCAGAAGTCTACTTCCTAAGTTTGAGTTATTCACTGCGTTAGCACACTCTGCCAACCCTGATGTTCTAGCAGTGTCTGAATCCTGGCTCAGGAAGGCCACCAAAAATTCTGAAATTTCCATCCCCAACTATAACATTTTCCGTCTAGATAGAACTGCCAAAGGGGGTGGAGTTGCAATCTACTGTAGAGATAGCCTGCAGAGCTCTATCATACTATCCAGGTCTGTGCCCAAACAGTTTGAGCTTCTACTTCTAAAAATCCACCTTTCCAGAAATAAGTCTCTCACTGTTGCCGCTTGCTACAGACCCCCCTCAGCCCCCAGCTGTGCCCTGGACACCATATGTGAATTGATTGCCCCCCATTTATCCTCAGAGTTTGTACTGCTTGGTGACCTAAATTGGGATATGCTTAATACCCCAGCCATCCTACAATCCAAGCTAGATGCCCTCAACCTCACGCAAATTATCAACGAACCTACCAGGTACAACCCTAAATCCGTAAACATGGGTACCCTCATAGATATCATCCTGACTAACATACCCTCTAAATACACCTCAGCTGTCTTCAACCAGGATCTCAGCGATCACTGCCTTATTGCCTGCGTCCGTAACGGGTACGCGGTCAAACGACCACCCCTCATCACTGTCAAACGCTCCCTAAAACACTTTAGCGAGGAGGCCTTCCTAATTGACCTGGCCCAGGTATCCTGGATGGATATAGATCTCATTCCGTCAGTAGAGGATGCCTGGTTGTTCCTTAAAAGTAATTTCCTCTCAATCTTAAATAAACATGCCCCATTCAAAAAATACAGAACTAAGAACCGATATAGCCCCTGGTTCTCCTCAGACTTGACTGCCCTTGACCAGCACAAAAACATCCTGTGGCGTACAGCATTAGCATCAAATAGCCCCCGCGATATGCAACTTTTCAGGGAAGTTAGGAACCAATATACACAAGCAGTCAGGAAAGCAAAGGCTAACTTTTTCAAACAGAAATTTGCATCCTGTAGCACTAACTCCAAAAAGTTTTGGGACACTGTAAAGTCCATGGAGAATAAGAGCACTTCCTCCCAGCTGCCCACTGCACTGAGGCTAGGAAACACCATCACCACCGATAAATCTACAATAATCGAGAATTTCAACAAGCATTTTGCTACAGCTGGCCATGCTTTCCATCTGGCTACCACTAACCCGGCCACCAACTCTGCACCCTCTGCTGCAACTTGCCCATGCCCCCCCCCCGCTTCTCCTTCACACAAATTCAGACAGCTGATGTTTTGAAAGCGCTGCAAAATCTGGACCCCTACAAATCAGCTGGGCTAGACAATCTGGACCCTTTCTTTCTAAAACTAGCTGCTGAAATTGTCGCTACCCCTATTACTAGTCTGTTCAACCTCTCTTTCATAACGTCTGAGATCCCCAGAGATTGGAAAGCTGCCGCGGTCATCCCCCTCTTCAAAGGGGGTGACACTCTAGATCCAAATTGCTACAGACCTATATCCATCCTGCCCTGCCTTTCGAAAGTATTCGAAAGCCAAGTTAACAAACAGATCATCAACCATTTCGAATACCACCGTACCTTCTCCGCTATGCAATCCGGTTTCCGAGCTGGTCACGGGTGCACTTCAGCCACGCTCAAGGTCCTAAACGATATTATAACCGCGATTGATAATAGACAGTACTGTGCAGCTGTCTTCATCGACCTGGCCAAGGCTTTCGACTCTGTCAACCACCGCATTCTTATTGGCAGACTAAATAGCCTTGGTTTCTCAAATGACTGCCTCGCCTGGTTCACCAACTACTTCTCAGATAGAGTTCAGTGTGTCAAATCGGAGGGCCTGTTGTCTGGACCTATGGCAGTCTCTATGGGGGTGCCACAGGGTTCAATTCTTGGGCCGACACTTTTCTCCGTGTATATCAATGATGTCGCTCTTGCTGCTGGTGACTCTCAGATCCACCTCTACGCAGACGACACCATTTTGTATACATCTGGCCCTTCATTGGACACTGTGTTAACAAACCTCCAAACGAGCTTCAATGCCATACAACAATCCTTCAGTAGCCTCCAACTGCTCTTAAACACTAGTAAAACTAAATGCATGCTTTTCAATCGAACGCTGCTGGCACCCGCCCACCCGACTAGAATCTTCTCTCTCGACGGGTCTGACCTAGAGTATGTGGACAACTACAAATACCTAGGTGTCTGGTTAGACTGTAAACTCAACTTCCAGACTCACATAAAGAATCTCCAATCCAAAGTTAAATCTAGAATCGGCTTCCTATTTCGCAACAAAGCCTCCTTCACTCATGCTGCCAAACATGCCCTCGTAAAACTGACTATCCTACCGATCCTTGACTTCGGTGATGTCATTTACAAAATAGCCTCCAACACTCTACTCAGCAAATTGGATGTAGTCTATCACAGTGCCATTCGTTTTGTCTCCAAAGCCCCATACACTACCCACCACTGTGACCTGTACGCTCTTGTTGGCTGGTCCTCACTACATGTTCGTCGTCAAACCCACTGGCTCCAGGCCATCTATAAATCACTGCTAGGCAAATCCCCGCCTTATCTTAGCTCATTGGTCACCATAGCAGCACCCACCCGTAGTCTGCGCTCCAGCAGGTATATCTCACTGGTCATTCCCAAAGCCAACACCTCCTTTGGCCGCCACTCCTTCCAGTTCTCTGCTGCCAATGACTGGAACGAATTGCAAAAATCTCTGAAGCTGGAGACTCTTATCTCCCTCAATAACTTTAAGCATCAGTTGTCAGAGCACCTTACCGATCACTGCACCTGTACACAGCCCATCTGAAATTAGCCCACCCAACTACCTCATCCCTATATTGTTATTTATTTTGCTCTTTTGCACCCCAGTATCTCTATTTGCACATAATCTCTTGCACATCTAGCATTCCAGTGTTAATACTATTGTAATTATTCTGCACTATAGCCTATTTATTGCCTTACCTCCATAACTTGCTACATTTGCACACACTGTATATATATTTTCTGTTGTATTTCTGACTTTATGTTTTTTTTACCCCATATGTAACTCTGTGTTGTTTTTTTATTGCACTACTTTGCTTTATCTTGGCCAGGTCGCAGTTGTAAATGAGAACCTGTTCTCAACTGGCTTACCTGGTTAAATAAAGGTTAAATTAAAAAAAAATAAATAAAAAAAGGTATACCAAGGCATGCTAGTGTGATTTAGTGCTGCACTTTGTAGTTGTATTCATTTCATTTTTATGTAGCCTAGCTACAGTTTTTAAGGTAAAAAACTACATTTCCCATTGATGAAAATACATGGCAACATACAGTATATTTATTAAATACATTTAGGAATATAATTTACGAGCTACCACAGCATGCTGTGAAAATCCATTTCCACACCATATACAGTGCCTTCAGAAAGTATTCACACCTCTTGACTTTTTTTCACATTTTGTTGTGTTACAAGGTGGGAATAAAATTGATTTAATTGTCATTTTTTTGTCAACGATCTACACAAAATAATCTAATGTCAAAGTGGAAGAAAAATTCAAACATTTATAAAAAAAATAAAAGAAACACTAATAAATCATCTTCATCGTCGGCGCCAGCAAATAGTATACTTATACTCAGAGTACACGTCCTGGTAATCCGTCTGGCCCTGCGGCCTTGTGAATGTTGACCTGACAGAGTGTGATCACACAGTCGTCCGGAACAGCTGATGCTCTTGTGCATGTTTCAGTGTTACTTGCCTCGAAGCGAGCATAGAAGTAATTTAGCTCGTCTGGTAGGCTCGTGTCACTGGGCAGCTCGCGGCTGTGCTTCCCTTTGTAGTCTGTAATAGTTTGCAACCACTGCCACATCCGACGAGTGTCAGAGCTGGTGTAGAACGATTCGATCTTAGTCCTGTATTGACGCTTTGCCTGTTTGATGGTTTGACGGAGGGCATAGCGGAATTTCTTATAAGCGTCCGGGTTAGAGTCCCGCTACTTGAAAGCAACAGCTCTAGCCTTTAGGTCACTGTGGATGTTGCCTGTAATCCATGGCTTCTATATTGGGTATGTACGTACAGTCACTGTGGGCACATTTAACATGCTGGTAGAAATGAGGTAAAACGGATTTAAGTTTCCCTGCATTAAAGTCCTCGGCCACTAGGAGCTCCGCCTCTGAATGAGCGTTTTCCTGTTTGCTTATGGCCGTATACAGTTCATTGAGTGCGGTCTTAATGCCAGCATCGGTTTGTGGTGGTAAATAGACAGCTACGAAGAATATAGATGAAAACTCTCTTGGTAGATAGTGGGTCTACAGCTTATCATGAGATACTCTACCTCAGGTGAGCAAAACCTCGAGACTTCCTTAGATATCGTGCACCAGCTGTTGTTTACAAGTATACATAGACCGCCACCCCTTATCTTACCAGAGGCTGCTGTTCTATCCTGCCGATGTAGCGTATAACCCGCCAGCTGTATGTTATTCATGTCGTCGTTCAGCCACGACTCGGTGAAACATAAGATAATACAGTTTTTAATGTCCAGTTGTTAGGATATACGTGCTTCTAGTTCGTCCACTTTATTATCAAGCGATTGTACGTTGATCAATAGTATTGATGGCAAAGGCAGATTAGCCACTCGTCGCCTGCTCCTTACCAGGCACCCCGATCTCCTTCCGCGATATCTGTTTTTCTTTCTACTGGGAATGACAGGGATGAGGGCCCTGTCGTGTGTCTGGAGCAAATCCCTCTCGTCCGACTCATTAAAGACAATTTATTTGTCCAGTTCAAGGTGAGTAATCGCTGTTCTGATGTCCAGAAGCTCTTTGAAGTCATAAGAGACAGTAGCAGCAACATTACATACAAAATAAATTACAAACAATGCAAAAAAAATTAAAATAGCACGGTTGGTTAAGAGTCCATAAAACGGCAGCCATCCCCTCGTGCGCCATTCTCCTTGAGAATACACTTAACACTTTGTTAAGTGTTGCTGTCGTTTCAGTCGCTGTGGTAGCTGACGTGTATAGTGTTGAGTCATCCGCATACATAGACAGACTGTGGTAGCTGACGTGTATAGTGTTGAGTCATCCGCATACATAGACAGACTGTGGTAGCTGACGTGTATAGTGTTGAGTCATCCGCATACATAGACAGACTGTGGTAGCTGACGTGTATAGTGTTGAGTCATCCGCATACATAGACAGACTGTGGTAGCTGACGTGTATAGTGTTGAGTCATCCGCATACATAGACAGACTGTGGTAGCTGACGTGTATAGTGTTGAGTCATCCGCATACATAGACAGACTGTGGTAGCTGACGTGTATAGTGTTGAGTCATCCGCATACATAGACAGACTGTGGTAGCTGACGTGTATAGTGTTGAGTCATCCGCATACATAGACAGACTGTGGTAGCTGACGTGTATAGTGTTGAGTCATCCGCATACATAGACAGACTGTGGTAGCTGACGTGTATAGTGTTGAGTCATCCGCATACATAGACAGACTGTGGTAGCTGACGTGTATAGTGTTGAGTCATCCGCATACATAGACAGACTGTGGTAGCTGACGTGTATAGTGTTGAGTCATCCGCATACATAGACAGACTGTGGTAGCTGACGTGTATAGTGTTGAGTCATCCGCATACATAGACAGACTGTGGTAGCTGACGTGTATAGTGTTGAGTCATCCGCATACATAGACAGACTGTGGTAGCTGACGTGTATAGTGTTGAGTCATCCGCATACATAGACAGACTGTGGTAGCTGACGTGTATAGTGTTGAGTCATCCGCATACATAGACACTCTGGCTTTACTCAAAGCCAGTGGCATGTCGTTAGTAAAGATTGTAAAAAGTAAGAGGCCTAGACAGCTGCCCTGGAGAATTCCTGATTCTACCTGGATTTTGTTGGAGAGGCTTTCATTAAAGAACACTTTCTGTGTTCTGTTAGACAGGTAACTCTTTATCCACAATATAGCAACGGGTGTAAAGCCATAACACATACGTTTTTCCAGCAGCAGACTATGATGGATAATGTCAAAGGCAACACTGAAGTCCAACAAAACAGCCCCCCAATTTTTATCATAAATTTCTCTCAGCCAATCATCAGTACTTTGTGTAAGTGCTGTGCTTGTTGAATGTCCTTCCCTATAAGTGTGATGAAGTGTGTTGTCAATTTGTTTACTGTGAAATAGCATTTTATCTGGACAAACACAATTTTTTACAAAAGTTTACTAAGGGTTGGTAACAGGCTGATTGGTCGGATAAATGAGCCATTTAAGGGGGCTTTACTATTCTTAGGTAGAGAAATACTTATTTTCCACCATAATTTGCAAATAAATTCATTAAAAATCCTACAATGTGATTTTCTGGACATTTTTTCTCTCATTTTGTCTGTCATAGTTGACGTGTACCTATGATGAAAATTACAGGCCTCTCTCATCTTTTTAAGTGGGAGAACTTGCACAACTGGTGGCTGACTATTGCTCCTGAGTGGCGCAGTGGTCTAAGGCGCTGCATCGCAGTGCTAACTGTGCCACTAGAGATCCTGGTTCGAATCCAGGCTCTGTCGCGACTGGGAGACTCATGGGCGGTGCACAATTGGTCCAGGGTAGGGGAGGGAATGGCCGGCAGGGATGTAGCGCAGTTGATAGAGCATGGCGTTTGCAACGCCAGGGTTGTGGGTTCAATTCCCACGGGGGGCCAGTATAAAAAAATATATATAAAATATGTATTCACTAACTGTAAGTCGCTCTGGATAAGAGCGTCTGCTAAATGACGTAAATGTGATGACTAAATACTTTTTTTCCCTCTCTGTACTTGGATGTGTAGTGTCAGCGTTTGTTGCTGGCATGTCATGCCTAAGTTTGCTAATCTTGCAAATGAAAAAATCATTAAAGTAGTTGGCAAAATCAGTGGGTTTTGTGATGAATGAGCCATCTGATTCAATGAAGGATGGAGCAGAGTTTGCCATTTTGCCCAACATGTCATTTAAGGTGCTCCAAAGCTTTTTACTATCATTCTTTATGTCATTTATCCTTGTTTCATAGTGTAGTTTCTTCTTCTTTTTATTCAGATTAGTCACATGATTTCTCAATTTGCAGTACATTTGCCAATCGGTTGTGCAGCCAGACCTATTTGCCATCTTTTGCCTCATCCCTCTCAACCATACAATTTTTAAATTCCTTACAGTATCAATCCAAGGGGATTTAACAGTTTTTACAGTAAATTTCTTAATGGGTGCATGCTTATTAGTAACTGGAATAAGCAATTTCATAAATGTGTCAAGTGCAGCGTCTGGTTGCTCCTCATTACACACCTCGGACCAACACATATTCTTCACATCAACAACATAAGAATAACTACAGAACGTATTGTATGACCTCTGTATGACCTCTTAAACACTATATTAGGCCCAGCCTTTGGAACTTTAGTTTTCCTAGATATGGCTATTTTAGAAATTGCGTAATTCAAATCTGGTATTGGAATAAGAGAAAACATAATCAAGAGATATTCAATCCAAGCTAAATTTATTATATGCAAAATGTATGTATGATAAGTATGATGGTTCGTATACGGGCTCACTGAAATACCACGCAGGGCAGACAGAGAACTAATCCATTGTTATGAGTTCTCCTTAAAATACTCTGACAGAGATAGTTCCCACTCTCTGCTGGCCAATCAGAGTAGAGACTGAGCATGGTTTAGACTTACTCAGCCAATCCGTTGGCGCACAGGCTGGTCCCAGTCCCTTGGCGCTTCACTGTTGCCAGGCATAAGTTTTTATCATAACAACCTGTGGAGTCAGCACTGTAAGTACCTACGTTCAAGGACGGTTCACAGACAACAAAGAGGCAGTGTTCGTATCTGTAAGAAATACAAGTCTTATCTGTCCTTCCCCCTAACGTTCCTCACATGAATCACAGCTTGTTATGTGAAACAATTCATATCAGTACAGTACAAACCTTTTATGCTTTAATCATTAATGCATTCTTTGTAAGTTAGTCATCCCATCCAGTTATGAGAAAATAGATCCCCACAGCTACTATATTGAGATCACCACATTCGATGAATTTGGATAATGCTTTCAGACAAATTTCTGCAGCATTAGTAAAGATATGATCAATACATGTTGATGATTTCATTCCTCTGCTGTTTGTAACTACCCTGGTAAGTTGATTGATAACCTGAACCAGGTTGCAGGCACTAGTTACAGTTTGAAGCTTTCTCTTGAGTGGGCAGCCTGATGAATGCCAGTCAATATTTAAATGAGCCAGAAAGTATACCTCTCTGGAAAATAAGTATTTGGTCAATAACAAAAGTTTCTCAATACTTTGTTATATACTCTTTGTTGGCAATGACACAGGTCAAACGTTTTCTGTAAGTCTTCACAAGGTTTTCACACACTGTTGCTGGTATTTTGGCCCATTCCTCCATGCAGATCTCCTCTAGAGCAGTGATGTTTTGGGGCTGTCGCTGGGCAACACGGACTTTCAACTCCCTCCAAAGATTTTCTATGGGGTTGAGATCTGGAGACAGGCTAGGCCACTCCAGGACCTTGAAATGCTTCTTACGAAGCCACTTCTTCGTTGCCCGGGCGGTGTGTTTGGGATCATTGTCATGCTGAAAGACCCAGCCACGTTTCATCTTCAATGCCCTTGCTGATGGAAGGAGGTTTTCACTCAAAATCTCACGATACACGGCCCCATTCATTCTTTCCTTTACACGGATCAGTCGTCCTGGTCCCTTTGCAGAAAAACAGCCCCAAAGCATGATGTTTCCACCCCCATGCTTCACAGTAGGTATGGTGTTCTTTGGATGCAACTCAGCATTCTTTGTCCTCCAAACACGACGAGTTGAGTTTTTACCAAAAAGTTCTATTTTGGTTTCATCTGACCATATGACATTCGCCCAATCCTCTTGTGGATCATCCAAATGCACTCTAGCAAACTTCAGACGGGCCTGGACATGTACTGGCTTAAGCAGTGGGACACGTCTCGCACTGCAGGACTGGAGTCCCTGGCGGCGTAGTGTGTTACTGATGGTAGGCTTTGTTACTTTGGTCCCAGCTCTCTGCAGGTCATTCACTAGGTCCCCCCGTGTGGTTCTGGGATTTTTGCTCACCATTCTTGTGATCATTTTGACCCCAAGGGGTGAGATCTTGCGTGGAGCCCCAGATCAAGGGAGATTATCAGTGGTCTTGTATGTCTTCCATTTCCTAATAATTGCTCCCACAGTTGATTTCTTCAAACCAAGCTGCTTACCTATTGCAGATTCAGTCTTCCCAGCCTGGTGCAGATCTACAATTTTGTTTCTGGTGTCCTTTGACAGCTCTTTGGTCTTGGCCATAGTAGAGTTTGGAGTGTGACTGTTTGAGGTTGTGGACAGGTGTCTTTTATATTGATAACAAGTTCAAGCAGGTGCCATTAATACAGGTAACGAGTGGAGGACAGAGGAGCCTCTTAAAGAATAAGTTACAGGTCTGTGAGAGCCAGAAATCTTGCTTGTTTGTAGCTGACCAAATACTTATTTTCCACCATAATTTGCAAATAAATTCATTAAAAATCCTACAATGTGATTTTCTGGATTTTTTCCTCAATTTGTCTGTCATAGTTGACGTGTACCTATGATGAAAATTATAGGCCTATCTCATCTTTTTAAGTGGGAGAACTTGCACAATTGGTGGCTGACTAAATACATTTTTTCCCCACTGTATACAGTTGATGTCGGAAGTTTACATACACTTAGGTTGGAGTCATTAAAACTCGTTTTTCAACCACTCCACAAATGTCTTGTTAACAAACTATAGTTTTGGCAAGACGGTTAGGACATCTACTTTGTGCATGACAATTTTTCCAACAATTTACAGACAGATTATTTCACTTTATTTCACTGTATCACAATTCCAGTGGGTCAGAAGTTTACATACACTAAATTGACTATGCCTTTAAACAGTTTAGACAATTCCAGAAAATGATGGCATGGCTTTAGAAGCTTCTGATAGGCTAATTTACATCATTTGAGTCAATTGGAGGTGTACCTGTGGATGTATTTCAAGGCCTACCTTCAAACTCAGTGCCTCTTTGCTTGACATCATGGGAAAATCAAAATAAATCAACCAAGACCTCAGAAAACATTTGTCTGGTTCATCTTTGGGAGCAATTTCCAAACGCCTGAAGGTACCACGTTCAACTGTACAAACAATAGTACGCAAGTATAAACACCATGGGACCATGCAGCCGTCATACCACTCAGGAAGGAGACACGTTCTGTCTCCTAGAGATGAACGTACGTTGGTGCGAAAAGTGCAAATCAATCCCAGAACAACAAGAGCAAAGAACCTTGTGAAGATGCCGGAGGAAACAGGTACAAAAGTATCTATATCCACAGTAAAACTAATCCTATATCGACATAACCTGAAAGACTGCTCCAAAACCGCCATAAAAAAGCCTGACTACGGTTTGCAACTGCACATGGGGGACAAAGATCGTACTTTTTGGAGAAATGTCCTCTGGTCTGATGAAACAAAAATAGTACTGTTGGCCATAATGACCATCATTATGTTTGGAGTAAAAAGGGGTATGCTTGCAAGCCGAAGAACACCATCCCAACCGAGAAGCACGGGGGTGGCAGCATCTTGCTGTGGGGGTGCTTTGCTGCAGGAGGGACTGGTGCACTTTACAAAATAGATGGCATCATGAGGAAGGAAAATTATGTGGATATATTGAAGCAACATCTCAAGACATCAGTCAGGAAGTGAAAGTTTGTTAGCAAATGGGTCATCCAAATGGACAATGACCCCAAGCAGACTTCCAAAGTTGTGCCAAAAATGGCTTAAGGACAACAAAGTCAAGGTATTGGAGTGGCCATCACAAAGCCCTGACCTCAATCCTATAGAAGATTTGTGGGCAGATCTGAAAAAGCGTGTGCGAGCAAGGAGGCCTACAAACCTGACTCAGTTACACCAGCTCTGTCAGGAGGAATGGGCCCAAATAAACCCAACTTATTGTGGGAAGCTTGTGGAAGGCTACCTGAAGTGTTTGACCCAAGTTAAACAATTTAAAGGCAATGCTACCAAATACTAATTGAGTGTATGTGAACTTCTGACCCACTGGGAATGTGATGAAATAAATAAAAGCTGAAATAAATCACTCTCTACTATTATTCTGACATTTCACATTCTTAAAATAAAGTGGTGATCCTAACGGACCTAAGACAGGGAATTTTTACTAGGATTAAATGTCAGGAATTGTGAAAAACTGAGTTTAAATGTATTTGGCTAAGGTGTATGTAAACTTCCGACTTCAACTGTATTATCAAGCATTTCATACATGTTATCCAGATACTGACTGTTAGCACTTGGTGGTCTATAGCAGCTTCCCACCAGAATGGGCTTTAGGTGAGGCAGATGAACCTTTAGCCATATTACTTCAACAGTATTTAACATGAGATCCTCTCTAAGCTTTACAGGAATGTGGTTCTGAATATAGACCGTTACACCGCCCCGATTGGCATTTCTGTCTTTTCCGTAAATGTTATAACCTTGTATTGCTACCACTGTATCATCAAATGTATTATCTAAGTGAGTTTCAGAGAATATGAATGTCATCTGTTACTAGCAAATTATTGATTTCATGAACCTTGTTTCTTAAGCTACATATGTTATCGTGGGCTATTTTTAACACTTTTCTGGGATGCTTGATTAATTTTCTTGCTTTACTGGGAAGCTTAGCAGAGGTAGACATGCTTGGGTTATTTATGTTAGTGCAGGGTGAGCTGCAAACAGTGGACTTCCCATTAGGGCACACCACCTCAGTGCTAACAGTATTACTCTGGTCAATAGGCACATGATTACTGCATACAATAGCTGTAGGATCAGCAGAGGCATTCAGGGCAGTAAGAGGGACATAAATGAGGTTACTTACATTGTGTCTTCCAACGCCCCTGGCCCAGAAACAGGTTGGTTCTGAAGAGTAATATGAATAAAGCCTTGACAACCAGCAGAATCAGAAACCGAAGCACGGCATGTACGCGCATACAAACAAACATTTTATTTCAGTTAACTCTTTTCCTGCGTTGCTACGGTAATCAATTAGAGCGATTTCCATCTCTGGTTGTTATATGGAATGGATGGCGTCAAACGAAACTGAACTATCTTATCCTAAAGATAGACATACTGTAAACTACAGAGCCAGTCCTGGGGATGTATAGGCTTTCAATTAATTCTGCCTAATAGGCTGTGAAGATAAACCATCTATTAGATTGGTTCTGACTGGCTTGGGAGTTTAATTTATCCTCATGAATTTCACGCGCTAACTCAGAGACTGTATTATTTAGGTACAGGCCTAAGTGCTTAGTTACAATATCACATTTGATTACTAAAGGTCTCTCTCTCTCGCTCTCTCGCTCTCTCGCTCTCTCGCTCTCTCTCTCTCGCTCTCTCTCTCTCACTCTGCCTCTCTCTCTCTCTCTCTCTCTCTCTCGTCTATGAACTGGCGATTCCTCCATCTCTCTTTCTCTCTCTCTGGTTTATGACCTGGAGATTCCTCCATCTCTCTCTCTCTCTCTCTGGTTTATGACCTGGAGGTTCCTCCATCTCTCTTTCTCTCTCTCTCTCTCTCTGGTTTATGACCTGTAGGTTCCTCCATCTCGCTCTCTCTATCTGGTTTATATGTCCTGGAGATTCTCAAACTGCAGAATGTTTAACGTCACTGACTCATATTGTCTTACTCTGACTAGGGGCTGTTCCAATTCATTCAACAGCTTCTTTATCTCAGTCACACAACAAGGACTGGAAGTGATTTGGCTGTGACTAGGCCAGGCTACTGTGTAGCATTTGAGGTCACATTATTGACTGACAGGACATTCCATCCTTTAACATTAAAACTGCTGTGCTTCAAGCTAATGAGCAGTCATTTTGACTGCAGCATTGAAACAGTGTAATTAATACATTTCATATATGCTATTGCAAAAATAATAATTTGGTTGTGTTTATGAAGGCCTATGGTAACATTAGACTAAATATTTGACTAACGAGATGACAAGCCAGCACAGGTGAAACACATACTGACTAACGAGGTGACAAGCCAGCACAGGTGAAACACATACTGACTAACGAGGTGACAAGCCAGCACATGTGTAACACATACTGACTAACGAGGTGACAAGCCAGCACAGGTGAAACACATACTGACTAACGAGGTGACAAGCCAGCACAGGTGAAACACATACTGACTAACGAGGTGACAAGCCAGCACAGGTGAAACACATACTGACTAACGAGGTGACAAGCCAGCACAGGTGAAACACATACTGACTAACGAGGTGACAAGCCAGCACAGGTGAAACACATACTGACTAACGAGGTGACAAGCCAGCACAGGTGTAACACATACTGACTAACGAGGTGACAAGCCAGCACAGGTGAAACACATACTGACTAACGAGGTGACAAGCCAGCACAGGTGAAACACATGCTGACTAACGAGGTGACAAGCCAGCACAGGTGTAACACATACTGACTAACGAGGTGACAAGCCAGCACAGGTGTAACACATACTGACTAACGAGGTGACAAGCCAGCACAGGTGAAACACATACTGACTAACGAGGTGTCACCAATCGGTGCGCTCTACATTCTAACGAGCTATACATGCTAAAATTCCAACCTCAAAACGTAAATGGAAAAACCAAAGCCTGTAGCAGAAGTCTATTGTTATCTAGACTGTGGTCCTCTGTAGCTCAGCTGGTAGAGCACGGCGCTTGTAACGCCAAGGTAGTGGGTTCGATCCCCGGGACCACCCATACGTAATAATGTATGCGCACATGACTGTAAGTCACTTTGGATAAAA
Organism: Coregonus ussuriensis; assembly: GCA_031479575.1. Classification (NCBI taxonomy): domain Eukaryota; kingdom Metazoa; phylum Chordata; class Actinopteri; order Salmoniformes; family Salmonidae; genus Coregonus; species Coregonus ussuriensis. Next base: position 1,182,314 of record CM062489.1, read on the forward strand.
GCATCTGCTAAATGGCATATTATATATTTAATACATATAGAGTATCTCTGCAGCAGAAGACTAGTGTTAGTTAGCCATCAAACTTCCATAACTGCTCTACACATAGGATTTAACATAACTGCTCTAATTACAGTCATTTAGCAGACGCTCTTACCCAGAGCGACTTAGAGAGTGCATACATTTTTATACTGGAATCGAACCCACAACCCTGGCGTTGCAAACGCCATGCTCTACCAACTGAGCTACATCCCTGCCGGCCATTCCCTCCCCTACCCTGGACGACGCAGGGCCAATTGTGCGCCGCCCCATGGGTCTCCCGGTCGCGGCCGGCTACAACAGAGCCTGGATTCGAACCAGGATCTCTAGTGGCACAGCTAGCACTGCGATGCAGTGCCTTAGACCACTGCACCACTCGGGAGGACTAATCTCTACATTGTGGTAGCGTTGTGTGAACACATAGGGTTTGATATACCTGAGGTAGTACTGGGTGAACAGATGGGACATTACATTACATCTCCAGATGAATCCTTTTCAATGGGTTGAGGCCCAAACCAGACCCTGTTCCCTATAAAGTGGGAATATTGGTTCATAGGGCTCTGGTCTAAAGTAGTGCACTATATAGGGAATAGGGTGCCATAGGGCTCTGGTGTAAAGTAGTGCACTATATAGGGAATAGGGTTCCATTCTCTGGTCTAAAGTAGTGCACTATATAGGGAATAGGGTTCCATTCTCTGGTCTAAAGTAGTGCACTATGAAGGGAATAGGGTGCAATTCTCTGGTCTACAGTAGTGCACTATATAGGGAATAGGGTACCATTCTCTGGTCTAAAGTAGTGCACTATATAGGGAATTGGGTGCCATTCTCTGGTCTAAAGTAGTGCACTATATAGGGAATAGGGTGCCATTCTCTGGTCTAAAGTAGTGCACTATATAGGGAATAGGGTGCCATTCTCTGGTCTAAAGTAGTGCACTATATAGGGAATAGGGTGCCATTCTCTGGTCTAAAGAAGTGCACTATATAGGGAATAGGGTGCCATTCTCTGGTCTAAAGTAGTGCACTATATAGGGAATAGGGGGCCATTCTCTGGTCTAAAGTAGTGCACTATATAGGGAATAGGGTGCCATTCTCTGGTCTAAAGTAGTGCACTATATAGGGAATAGGGTGCCATTCTCTGGTCTAAAGTAGTGCACTATATAGGGAATAGGGTTTCATAGGGCTCTGGTGTAAAGTAGTGCACTATATAGGGAATAGGGTGTCATAGGGCTCTGGTGTAAAGTAGTGCACTATATAGGGAATAGGGTGCCATTCTCTGGTCTAAAGTAGTGCACTATATAGGGAATAGGGTTCCATTCTCTGGTCTAAAGTAGTTCACTATATAGGGAATAGGGTTTCATTCTCTGGTCTAAAGTAGTGCACTATATAGGGAATAGGGTGCCATTCTCTGGTCTAAAGTAGTGCACTAGATAGGGAATAGGGTGCCATTCTCTGGTCTAAAGTAGTGCACTATATAGGGAATAGGGTGCCATTCTCTGGTCTAAAGTAGTGCACTATATAGGGAATAGGGTGCTTAAGTTAAGTTAACCACTTCTCTTTCTTTCTGTTCATCTCTCATTTATTTGCTTGTGAAAAGAAAGCACCACCATCAACCAATTTTAGAGAACTGCTGGTTAACATCTAAAAGATCCACATGGTCATTCGTAATGTTAATGAGGCTAAGTTAACTCAGAGGCTGCCACTAGTCTGGCGCTTTTCTGAAGAAAGAGAGGCGTCTGTGATGTCCGACACTGTCAAAGGGACCGCTGTTGACAAACTGGGTTAATAATACTATTTTTATGGGTTCTTAATTGACTGCAGTGAGCTGTCGTCCACCCTCCTGCCTGGCGGAGAGGAGAGGAGAGGAGAGGAGAGGAGAGGAGAGGAGAGGAGAGGAGAGGAGAGGAGAGGAGAGGAGAGGAGAGGAGAGGAGAGGAGAGGAGAGGAGAGGAGAGGAGGAGATGCTATGGTGTTGTCAGTATGGCGATCGGTCATGCTGCTAGAGTTATGATGCCAGTAGAACGATGCAGCCCAAGCTTTGTGAAACAATTATCTGTCTGGGAAAACACGCTGTCAAAAACTTGAACATACACACACCGAACTGTCAGACAGGCTGTCAGAGTGTTCGCACCCCAGGGGTCTGAGCATGGAGACTATAACTTAGACTGGCTGTCCCCCCAAATCCCACATCACTTCCCCCTGCCTTAGACTGGCTGTCCCCCCAAATCCCACATCACTTCCCCCTGGCTTAGACTGGCTGTCCCCCCAAATCCCACATCACTTCCCCCTGGCTTAGACTGGCTGTCCCCCCAAATCCCACATCACTTCCCCCTGGCTTAGACTGGCTGTCCCCCCAAATCCCACATCACTTCCCCCTGGCTTAGACTGGCTGTCCCCCCAAATCCCACATCACTTCCCCCTGGCTTAGACTGGCTGTCCCCCCAAATCCCACATCACTTCCCCCTGTCTTCCCTTTGTCACAATTTTGCAGGTGCTCACATCTATATCATTTCAGAAGCAGAGGGGACATTTGGCCCATATAGAGTTTCCATTTAGATAATATTTTCAAATTTTCCTATCAACCTATAGACAGACAGACAGGCCCTCTCAGATCAACCTATAGACAGACAGACAGACAGACAGACAGACAGACAGATCAACCTAAAGACAGACAGACAGAACCTCTCAGATCAACATATGAACAGACAGACAAAACCTCTCAGATCAACCTAAAGACAGACAGACAGAACCTCTCAGATCAACCTATAGACAGACAGACAGACAGAACCTCTCAGATCAACCTAAAGACAGACAGACAGAACCTCTCAGATCAACCTAAAGACAGACAGACAGAACCTCTCAGATCAACCTAAAGACAGACAGACAGAACCTCTCAGATCAACCTATAGACAGACAGACAGAACCTCTCAGATCAACCTATAGACAGACAGACAGACAGAACCTCTCAGATCAACATATGAACAGACAGACAGGCAAAAAGACAGACAGGCCCTCTCAGATCAACCTAAAGACAGACAGACAGAACCTCTCAGATCAACCTAAAGACAGACAGACAGAACCTCTCAGATTAACCTATAGACAGACAGACAGACAGAACCTCTCAGATCAACATATGAACAGACAGACAGACAGAACCTCTCAGATCAACATATGAACAGACAGACAGAACCTCTCAGATCAACCTAAAGACAGACAGACAGACAGAACCTCTCAGATCAACCTAAAGACAGACAGACAGAACCTCTCAGATCAACCTAAAGACAGACAGACAGAACCTCTCAGATCAACCTAAAGACAGACAGACAGAACCTCTCAGATCAACCTATAGACAGACAGACAGAACCTCTCAGATCAACCTAAAGACAGACAGACAGAACCTCTCAGATCAACATATGAACAGACAGACAGAACCTCTCAGATCAACCTATAGACAGACAGTCAGAACCTCTCAGATCAACCTATAGACAGACAGACAGAACCTCTCAGATCAACATATGAACAGACAGACAGAACCTCTCAGATCAACCTATAGACAGACAGTCAGAACCTCTCAGATCAACCTAAAGACAGACAGACAGACAGAACCTCTCAGATCAACCTAAAGACAGACAGACAGAACCTCTCAGATCAACCTAAAGACAGACAGACAGAACCTCTCAGATCAACCTAAAGACAGACAGACAGAACCTCTCAGATCAACATATGAACAGACAGACAGAACCTCTCAGATCAACCTATAGACAGACAGTCAGAACCTCTCAGATCAACCTATAGACAGACAGACAGAACCTCTCAGATCAACATATGAACAGACAGACAGAACCTCTCAGATCAACCTATAGACAGACAGTCAGAACCTCTCAGATCAACCTAAAGACAGACAGACAGACAGAACCTCTCAGATCAACCTAAAGACAGACAGACAGAACCTCTCAGATCAACCTAAAGACAGACAGACAGAACCTCTCAGATCAACCTAAAGACAGACACACAGAACCTCTCAGATCAACCTATAGACAGACAGTCAGAACCTCTCAGATCAACCTATAGACAGACAGACAGAACCTCTCAGATCAACATATGAACAGACAGACAGAACCTCTCAGATCAACCTATAAACAGACAGACAGAACCTCTCAGATCAACCTAAAGACAGACAGACAGACAGAACCTCTCAGATCAACCTAAAGACAGACAGACAGAACCTCTCAGATCAACCTAAAGACAGACAGACAGAACCTCTCAGATCAACCTATAGACAGACAGACAGAACCTCTCAGATCAACCTAAAGACAGACAGACAGAACCTCTCAGATCAACCTAAAGACAGACAGACAGAACCTCTCAGATCAACCTAAAGACAGACAGACAGACAGAACCTCTCAGATCAACATATGAACAGACAGACAGAACCTCTCAGATCAACCTAAAGACAGACAGACAGAACCTCTCAGATCAACCTAAAGACAGACAGACAGAACCTCTCAGATCAACCTAAAGACAGACAGACAGAACCTCTCAGATCAACATATGAACAGACAGACAGGCAAAAAGACAGACAGGCCCTCTCAGACTCTGTTCCTGTCTGTACGCTACTCTTGTTTTGTTCCATGTTTTATTTATCATTAAATGCACTCCCTGTACTTGCTTCCTGACTCCCAGCGTACATTGTTACAGAATAACGCCTCACCAAAGGGAAGCATCAAGGAGTGGTTTTGTTTTTTTGTTGGTGTAGGTGTCATGAACCCTGTCATGAACCTGTCATGAACGTACACTCTATTTAAATGGACAGGCTATTTAAATTTCTCAGTACTGATTGAACGTGTATTTTTCTTGCTTGGTAAAAAATACTAATTCTAAAACAGTCCCATAGCTAACCAAGGTAGCAAGCAAGCATGGTGTTTTCTTTTCATTCAGCAAACCAACCATGTTGTTGTTGGTGTTTAAAGCTACAATATGTAACTTTTTGGGAGACCCCACCAAATGCCATTTATAGATCTGTCATTCGCCATTGTTATCAAGTGTACCCTACCTCTTTGAAAAGTATCTTAAATAGCTCTCACGGCGCACCACTATATTCCCCATGTCATTGTTTTAAAATGTCTCTTTTCCCACTGACTTTGCTTTTAATTACTTCCTTGAGGAAAAATGTACTTGATATGATTGTGCTGTGTTGTTGTCCCACCCAGCTATCTTCAGATTAATGCACCAACAGGAAGTTGCTCTGGATAAGAGCGTCTGCTAAATTACTCAAATGGAAAATGGCAAATGTAGATTAGTATTTGGGTGTACAAGATTTTACTGCAGAAGAGTGTGTTGAACGATAGTGTCCCGTCCTCCCAGGCTGCTGCCTTGGTGAAGGATCAGATAGGGCCAAGAAGTGAAATAGTGTGTAGGTTTTAATGGGTGTAGGGTTAGTTGGTATAGTGGGGAGGTTTTAATGGGTGTAGGGTTAGTTGGTATAGTGGGGAGGTTTTAATGGGTGTAGGGTTAGTTGGTATAGTGGGGAGGTTTTAATGAGGTTAGGGTTAGTTGGTATAGTGGGGAGGTTTTAATGGGTGTAGGGTTAGTTGGTATAGTGGGGAGGTTTTAATGAGGTTAGGGTTAGTTGGTATAGTGGGGAGGTTTTAATGGGTGTAGGGTTAGTTGGTATAGTGGGGAGGTTTTAATGGGTGTAGGGTTAGTTGGTATAGTGGTAAGGTTTTAATGGGGTAGGGTTAGTTGGTATAGTGGTGAGGTTTTAATGGGTATAGGGTTAGTTGGTATAGTGGTGAGGTTTTAATGGGTGTAGGGTTAGTTGGTATAGTGGGGAGGTTTTAATGAGGTTAGGGTTAGTTGGTATAGTGGTGAGGTTTTAATGGGTGTAGGGTTAGTTGGTATAGTGGGAGGTTTTAATGGGTGTAGGGTTAGTTGGTATAGTGGGGAGGTTTTAATGGGTGTAGGGTTAGTTGGTATAGTGGTGAGGTTTTAATGGGTGTAGGGTTAGTTGGTATAGTGGGGAGGTCTTAATGAGGTTAGGGTTAGTTGGTATAGTGGTAAGGTTTTAATGGGTGTAGTGTTAGTTGGTATAGTGGGGAGGTCTTAATGAGGTTAGGGTTAGTTGGTATAGTGGTAAGGTTTTAATGGGTGTAGGGTTAGTTGGTATAGTGGGGAGGTTTTAATGAGGTTAGGGTTAGTTGGTATAGTGGGGAGGTTTTAATGGGTGTAGGGTTAGTTGGTATAGTGGGGAGGTTTTAATGAGGTTAGGGTTAGTTGGTATAGTGGGGAGGTTTTAATGGGTGTAGGGTTAGTTGGTATAGTGGGGAGGTTTTAATGGGTGTAGGGTTAGTTGGTATAGTGGGGAGGTTTTAATGGGTGTAGGGTTAGTTGGTATAGTGGGGAGGTTTTAATGGGTGTAGGGTTAGTTGGTATAGTGGGGAGGTTTTAATGAGGTTAGGGTTAGTTGGTATAGTGGGGAGGTTTTAATGGGTGTAGGGTTAGTTGGTATAGTGGTAAGGTTTTAATGGGTGTAGAGTTAGTTGGTATAGTGGGGAGGTTTTAATGAGGTTAGGGTTAGTTGGTATAGTGGGGAGGTTTTAATGGGTGTAGGGTTAGTTGGTATAGTGGGGAGGTTTTAATGAGGTTAGGGTTAGTTGGTATAGTGGGGAGGTTTTAATGGGTGTAGGGTTAGTTGGTATAGTGGGGAGGTTTTAATGGGTGTAGGGTTAGTTGGTATAGTGGGGAGGTTTTAATGGGTGTAGGGTTAGTTGGTATAGTGGTAAGGTTTTAATGGGTGTAGGGTTAGTTGGTATAGTGGGGAGGTTTTAATGGGTGTAGGGTTAGTTGGTATAGTGGGGAGGTTTTAATGGGTGTAGGGTTAGTTGGTATAGTGGTAAGGTTTTAATGAGGTTAGGGTTAGTTGGTATAGTGGGGAGGTTTTAATGGGTGTAGGGTTAGTTGGTATAGTGGGGAGGTTTTAATGAGGTTAGGGTTAGTTGGTATAGTGGGGAGGTTTTAATGGGTGTAGGGTTAGTTGGTATAGTGGGGAGGTTTTAATGAGGTTAGGGTTAGTTGGTATAGTGGGGAGGTTTTAATGGGTGTAGGGTTAGTTGGTATAGTGGGGAGGTTTTAATGAGGTTAGGGTTAGTTGGTATAGTGGGGAGGTCTTAATGAGGTTAGGGTTAGTTGGTATAGTGGTAAGGTTTTAATGAGGTTAGGGTTAGTTGGTATAGTGGGGAGGTTTTAATGGGTGTAGGGTTAGTTGGTATAGTGGTAAGGTTTTAATGAGGTTAGGGTTAGTTGGTATAGTGGGGAGGTTTTAATGGGTGTAGGGTTAGTTGGTATAGTGGGGAGGTTTTAATGAGGTTAGGGTTAGTTGGTATAGTGGGGAGGTTTTAATGGGTGTAGGGTTAGTTGGTATAGTGGGGAGGTTTTAATGAGGTTAGGGTTAGTTGGTATAGTGGGGAGGTTTTAATGGGTGTAGGGTTAGTTGGTATAGTGGGGAGGTTTTAATGAGGTTAGGGTTAGTTGGTATAGTGGGGAGGTTTTAATGGGTGTAGGGTTAGTTGGTATAGTGGGGAGGTTTTAATGGGTGTAGGGTTAGTTGGTATAGTGGGGAGGTTTTAATGGGTGAAGGGTTAGTTGGTATAGTGGTAAGGTTTTAATGGGTGTAGGGTTAGTTGGTATAGTGGGGAGGTTTTAATGAGGTTAGGGTTAGTTGGTATAGTGGGGAGGTTTTAATGGGTGTAGGGTTAGTTGGTATAGTGGGGAGGTTTTAATGAGGTTAGGGTTAGTTGGTATAGTGGGGAGGTTTTAATGGGTGTAGGGTTAGTTGGTATAGTGGGGAGGTTTTAATGGGTGTAGGGTTAGTTGGTATAGTGGTGAGGTTTTAATGGGTGTAGGGTTAGTTGGTATAGTGGGGAGGTTTTAATGAGGTTAGGGTTAGTTGGTATAGTGGGGAGGTTTTAATGGGTGTAGGGTTAGTTGGTATAGTGGGGAGGTTTTAATGAGGTTAGGGTTAGTTGGTATAGTGGGGAGGTTTTAATGAGGTTAGGGTTAGTTGGTATAGTGGTGAGGTTTTAATGGGTGTAGGGTTAGTTGGTATAGTGGTGAGGTTTTAATGGGTGTAGGGTTAGTTGGTATAGTGGGGAGGTTTTAATGAGGTGTAGGGTTAGTTGGTATAGTGGGGAGGTTTTAATGGGTGTAGGGTTAGTTGGTATAGTGGGGAGGTTTTAATGGGTGTAGGGTTAGTTGGTATAGTGGGGAGGTTTTAATGGGTGTAGGGTTAGTTGGTATAGTGGGAGGTTTTAATGGGTTAGGGTTAGTTGGTATAGTGGGAGGTTTTAATGGGTGTAGGGTTAGTTGGCATAGTGGGGAGGTTTTAATGGGTGTAGGGTTAGTTGGTATAGTGGGGAGGTTTTAATGAGGTTAGGGTTAGTTGGTATAGTGGGGAGGTTTTAATGGGTGTAGGGTTAGTTGGTATAGTGGGGAGGTTTTAATGAGGTTAGGGTTAGTTGGTATAGTGGGGAGGTTTTAATGGGTGTAGGGTTAGTTGGTATAGTGGGGAGGTTTTAATGAGGTTAGGGTTAGTTGGTATAGTGGGGAGGTTTTAATGGGTGTAGGGTTAGTTGGTATAGTGGGGAGGTTTTAATGGGTGTAGGGTTAGTTGGTATAGTGGGGAGGTTTTAATGGGTGTAGGGTTAGTTGGTATAGTGGTGAGGTTTTAATGGGTGTAGGGTTAGTTGGTATAGTGGGGAGGTTTTAATGGGTGTAGGGTTAGTTGGTATAGTGGGGAGGTTTTAATGGGTGTAGGGTTAGTTGGTATAGTGGTGAGGTTTTAATGGGTGTAGGGTTAGTTGGTATAGTGGTGAGGTTTTAATGGGTGTAGGGTTAGTTGGTATAGTGGGGAGGTTTTAATGAGGTTAGGGTTAGTTGGTATAGTGGGGAGGTTTTAATGGGTGTAGGGTTAGTTGGTATAGTGGTGAGGTTTTAATGGGTTAGGGTTAGTTGGTATAGTGGTGAGGTTTTAATGAGGTTAGGGTTAGTTGGTATAGTGGTGAGGTTTTAATGGGTGTAGGGTTAGTTGGTATAGTGGTGAGGTTTTAATGGGTGTAGGGTTAGTTGGTATAGTGGTGAGGTTTTAATGGGTTAGGGTTAGTTGGTATAGTGGGAGGTTTTAATGGGTGTAGGGTTAGTTGGTATAGTGGTGAGGTTTTAATGGGTGTAGGGTTAGTTGGTATAGTGGTGAGGTTTTAATGGGTGTAGGGTTAGTTGGTATAGTGGGAGGTTTTAATGGGTGTAGGGTTAGTTGGTATAGTGGTGAGGTTTTAATGAGGTTAGGGTTAGTTGGTATAGTGGGGAGGTTTTAATGGGTGTAGGGTTAGTTGGTATAGTGGTGAGGTTTTAATGGGTGTAGGGTTAGTTGGTATAGTGGTGAGGTTTTAATGGGTGTAGGGTTAGTTGGTATAGTGGGGAGGTTTTAATGAGGTTAGGGTTAGTTGGTATAGTGGGAGGTTTTAATGGGTGTAGGGTTAGTTGGTATAGTGGTGAGGTTTTAATGAGGTTAGGGTTAGTTGGTATAGTGGGGAGGTTTTAATGAGGTTAGGGTTAGTTGGTATAGTGGGGAGGTTTTAATGAGGTGTAGGGTTAGTTGGTATAGTGGTGAGGTTTTAATGGGTGTAGGGTTAGTTGGTATAGTGGTGAGGTTTTAATGAGGTTAGGGTTAGTTGGTATAGTGGGGAGGTTTTAATGGGTGTAGGGTTAGTTGGTATAGTGGTGAGGTTTTAATGGGTTAGGGTTAGTTGGTATAGTGGGAGGTTTTAATGGGTTAGGGTTAGTTGGTATAGTGGGAGGTTTTAATGAGGTTAGGGTTAGTTGGTATAGTGGGGAGGTTTTAATGGGTGTAGGGTTAGTTGGTATAGTGGTGAGGTTTTAATGGGTGTAGGGTTAGTTGGTATAGTGGTGAGGTTTTAATGGGTGTAGGGTTAGTTGGTATAGTGGTGAGGTTTTAATGGGTGTAGGGTTAGTTGGTATAGTGGGGAGGTTTTAATGAGGTTAGGGTTAGTTGGTATAGTGGGGAGGTTTTAATGGGTGTAGGGTTAGTTGGTATAGTGGGGAGGTCTTAATGAGGTTAGGGTTAGTTGGTATAGTGGTGAGGTTTTAATGGGTGTAGGGTTAGTTGGTTATAGTGGGGAGGTTTTAATGAGGTGTAGGGTTAGTTGGTATAGTGGGGAGGTTTTAATGAGGTTTAGGGTTAGTTGGTATAGTGGGGAGGTTTTAATGGGTGTAGGGTTAGTTGGTATAGTGGGGAGGTTTTAATGGGTGTAGGGTTAGTTGGTATAGTGGTGAAGGTTTTAATGGGTGTAGGGTTAGTTGGTATAGTGGGAGGTTTTTAATGAGGTTAGGGTTAGTTGGTATAGTGGGGAGGTTTTAAAGGGTGTAGGGTTAGTTGGTATAGTGGTGAGGTTTTAATGAGGTGTAGGGTTAGTTGGTATAGTGGGGAGGTTTTTAATGGGTGTAGGGTTAGTTGGTATAGTGGTGAGGTTTTATAATGAGGGTAGGGTTAGTTGGTATAGAGGGGAGGTTTTAATGGGTGTAGGGTTTAGTTGGTATAGTGGTAAGGTTTTAATGGGTGTAGGGTTAGTTGGTATAGTGGGGAGGTTTTAATGAGGTTAGGGTTAGTTGGTATAGTGGGGAGGTTTTAATGGGTGTAGGGTTAGTTGGTATAGTGGTAGGTTTTAATGGGTGTAGGGTTAGTTGGTATAGTGGGGAGGTTTTAATGAGGTGTAGGGTTAGTTGGTATAGTGGGGAGGTTTTAATGGGTGTAGGGTTAGTTGGTATAGTGGGGAGGTTTTAATGAGGTGTAGGGTTAGTTGGTATAGTGGGGAGGTTTTAATGGGGTAGGGTTAGTTGGTATAGTGGGGAGGTTTTAATGGGTGTAGGGTTAGTTGGTATAGTGGGGAGGTTTTAATGGGTGTAGGGTTAGTTGGTATAGTGGTGAGGTTTTAATGGGTGTAGGGTTAGTTGGTATAGTGGGGAGGTTTTAATGGGTGTAGGGTTAGTTGGTATAGTGGGGAGGTTTTAATGGGTGTAGGGTTAGTTGGTATAGTGGGGAGGTTTTAATGAGGTTAGGGTTAGTTGGTATAGTGGGGAGGTTTTAATGGGTGTAGGGTTAGTTGGTATAGTGGGGAGGTTTTAATGAGGTTAGGGTTAGTTGGTATAGTGGGGAGGTTTTAATGGGTGTAGGGTTAGTTGGTATAGTGGGGAGGTTTTAATGGGTGTAGGGTTAGTTGGTATAGTGGGGAGGTTTTAATGGGTGTAGGGTTAGTTGGTATAGTGGGGAGGTTTTAATGAGGTGTAGGGTTAGTTGGTATAGTGGGAGGTTTTAATGGGTGTAGGGTTAGTTGGTATAGTGGTGAGGTTTTAATGGGTGTAGGGTTAGTTGGTATAGTGGGAGGTTTTAATGAGGTTAGGGTTAGTTGGTATAGTGGTGAGGTTTTAATGGGTGTAGGGTTAGTTGGTATAGTGGGGAGGTTTTAATGGGTGTAGGGTTAGTTGGTATAGTGGGGAGGTTTTAATGAGGTTAGGGTTAGTTGGTATAGTGGGGAGGTTTTAATGGGTGTAGGGTTAGTTGGTATAGTGGTGAGGTTTTAATGAGGTTAGGGTTAGTTGGTATAGTGGTGAGGTTTTAATGAGGTTAGGGTTAGTTGGTATAGTGGGGAGGTTTTAATGGGTGTAGGGTTAGTTGGTATAGTGGGGAGGTTTTAATGAGGTTAGGGTTAGTTGGTATAGTGGTGAGGTTTTAATGGGTGTAGGGTTAGTTGGTATAGTGGGGAGGTTTTAATGAGGTTAGGGTTAGTTGGTATAGTGGGGAGGTTTTAATGGGTGTAGGGTTAGTTGGTATAGTGGGGAGGTTTTAATGAGGTGTAGGGTTAGTTGGTATAGTGGGGAGGTTTTAATGGGTGTAGGGTTAGTTGGTATAGTGGGGAGGTTTTAATGAGGTTAGGGTTAGTTGGTATAGTGGGGAGGTTTTAATGAGGTTAGGGTTAGTTGGTATAGTGGTAAGGTTTTAATGGGGTAGGGTTAGTTGGTATAGTGGTGAGGTTTTAATGGGTGAAGGGTTAGTTGGTATAGTGGTAAGGTTTTAATGGGTGTAGGGTTAGTTGGTATAGTGGGGAGGTTTTAATGAGGTTAGGGTTAGTTGGTATAGTGGGGAGGTTTTAATGGGTGTAGGGTTAGTTGGTATAGTGGGGAGGTTTTAATGAGGTTAGGGTTAGTTGGTATAGTGGGGAGGTCTTAATGAGGTTAGGGTTAGTTGGTATAGTGGTAAGGTTTTAATGGGGTAGGGTTAGTTGGTATAGTGGTGAGGTTTTAATGGGTGAAGGGTTAGTTGGTATAGTGGTAAGGTTTTAATGAGGTTAGGGTTAGTTGGTATAGTGGGGAGGTTTTAATGGGTGTAGGGTTAGTTGGTATAGTGGTGAGGTTTTAATGGGTATAGGGTTAGTTGGTATAGTGGTGAGGTTTTAATGGGTGTAGGGTTAGTTGGTATAGTGGTGAGGTTTTAATGGGTGTAGGGTTAGTTGGTATAGTGGGGAGGTTTTAATGAGGTTAGGGTTAGTTGGTATAGTGGGGAGGTTTTAATGGGTGTAGGGTTAGTTGGTATAGTGGTGAGGTTTTAATGGGTGTAGGGTTAGTTGGTATAGTGGTGAGGTTTTAATGGGTGTAGGGTTAGTTGGTATAGTGGGGAGGTTTTAATGAGGTTAGGGTTAGTTGGTATAGTGGGGAGGTTTTAATGGGTGTAGGGTTAGTTGGTATAGTGGGGAGGTTTTAATGGGTGTAGGGTTAGTTGGTATAGTGGTGAGGTTTTAATGAGGTTAGGGTTAGTTGGTATAGTGGGTAGGTTTTAATGGGTGTAGGGTTAGTTGGTATAGTGGGGAGGTTTTAATGAGGTTAGGGTTAGTTGGTATAGTGGGGAGGTTTTAATGGGTGTAGGGTTAGTTGGTATAGTGGGGAGGTTTTAATGAGGTTAGGGTTAGTTGGTATAGTGGTGAGGTTTTAATGAGGTTAGGGTTAGTTGGTATAGTGGGGAGGTTTTAATGAGGTTAGGGTTAGTTGGTATAGTGGGGAGGTTTTAATGAGGTTAGGGTTAGTTGGTATAGTGGTGAGGTTTTAATGGGTGTAGGGTTAGTTGGTATAGTGGTGAGGTTTTAATGGGTGTAGGGTTAGTTGGTATAGTGGGGAGGTTTTAATGGGTGTAGGGTTAGTTGGTATAGTGGTGAGGTTTTAATGGGTGTAGGGTTAGTTGGTATAGTGGGGAGGTTTTAATGAGGTTAGGGTTAGTTGGTATAGTGGGGAGGTTTTAATGAGGTTAGGGTTAGTTGGTATAGTGGTGAGGTTTTAATGGGTGTAGGGTTAGTTGGTATAGTGGTGAGGTTTTAATGGGTGTAGGGTTAGTTGGTATAGTGGTGAGGTTTTAATGGGTGTAGGGTTAGTTGGTATAGTGGGGAGGTTTTAATGAGGTTAGGGTTAGTTGGTATAGTGGGGAGGTTTTAATGGGTGTAGGGTTAGTTGGTATAGTGGTGAGGTTTTAATGAGGTTAGGGTTAGTTGGTATAGTGGGGAGGTTTTAATGGGTGTAGGGTTAGTTGGTATAGTGGGGAGGTTTTAATGGGTGTAGGGTTAGTTGGTATAGTGGTGAGGTTTTAATGGGTGTAGGGTTAGTTGGTATAGTGTGGAGGTTTTAATGGGTGTAGGGTTAGTTGGTATAGTGGGAGGTTTTAATGGGTGTAGGGTTAGTTGGTATAGTGGGGAGGTTTTAATGGGTGTAGGGTTAGTTGGTATAGTGGGGAGGTTTTAATGAGGTTAGGGTTAGTTGGTATAGTGGTGAGGTTTTAATGGGTGTAGGGTTAGTTGGTATAGTGGTGAGGTTTTAATGGGTGTAGGGTTAGTTGGTATAGTGGTGAGGTTTTAATTGGTATAGTGTTAGTTGGTATAATGGGGAGGTTTTAATGAGGTTAGGGTTAGTTGGTATAGTGGGGAGGTTTTAATGGGTGTAGGGTTAGTTGGTAGTGAGGTTTTAATGGGTATAGGGTTAGTTGGTATAGTGGTGAGGTTTTAATGGGTGTAGGGTTAGTTGGTAGAGTTGTTTTAATGGGTGTAGGGTTAGTTGGTATAGTGGGGAGGTTTTAATGGGTGTAGGGTTAGTTGGTATAGTGGTGAGGTTTTAATGGGTGTAGGGTTAGTTGGTATAGTGGGGAGGTTTTAATGGGTGTAGGGTTAGTTGGTATAGTGGTGAGGTTTTAATGGGTGTAGGGTTAGTTGGTATAGTGGTGAGGTTTTAATGAGGTGTAGGGTTAGTTGGTATAGTGGGGAGGTTTTAATGGGTGTAGGGTTAGTTGGTATAGTGGTGAGGTTTTAATGGGTGTAGGGTTAGTTGGTATAGTGGTGAGGTTTTAATGGGTGTAGGGTTAGTTGGTATAGTGGGGAGGTTTTAATGGGTGTAGGGTTAGTTGGTATAGTGGGGAGGTTTTAATGGGTGTAGGGTTAGTTGGTATAGTGGGGAGGTTTTAATGGGTGTAGGGTTAGTTGGTATAGTGGGGAGGTTTTAATGGGTGTAGGGTTAGTTGGTATAGTGGTGAGGTTTTAATGGGTGTAGGGTTAGTTGGTATAGTGGTGAGGTTTTAATGGGTGTAGGGTTAGTTGGTATAGTGGTGAGGTTTTAATGGGTGTAGGGTTAGTTGGTATAGTGGGGAGGTTTTAATGGGTGTAGGGTTAGTTGGTATAGTGGTGAGGTTTTAATGGGTGTAGGGTTAGTTGGTATAGTGGTGAGGTTTTAATGGGTGTAGGGTTAGTTGGTATAGTGGTGAGGTTTTAATGGGTGTAGGGTTAGTTGGTATAGTGGGGAGGTTTTAATGGGTGTAGGGTTAGTTGGTATAGTGGGGAGGTTTTAATGGGTGTAGGGTTAGTTGGTATAGTGGTGAGGTTTTAATGGGTGTAGGGTTAGTTGGTATAGTGGTGAGGTTTTAATGGGTGTAGGGTTAGTTGGTATAGTGGTGAGGTTTTAATGGGTGTAGGGTTAGTTGGTATAGTGGTGAGGTTTTAATGGGTGTAGGGTTAGTTGGTATAGTGGTGAGGTTTTAATGGGTGTAGGGTTAGTTGGTATAGTGGTGAGGTTTTAATGGGTGTAGGGTTAGTTGGTATAGTGGTGAGGTTTTAATGGGTGTAGGGTTAGTTGGTATAGTGGTGAGGTTTTAATGGGTGTAGGGTTAGTTGGTATAGTGGGGAGGTTTTAATGGGTGTAGGGTTAGTTGGTATAGTGGGGAGGTTTTAATGGGTGTAGGGTTAGTTGGTATAGTGGTGAGGTTTTAATGAGGTTAGGGTTAGTTGGTATAGTGGGGAGGTTTTAATGGGTGTAGGGTTAGTTGGTATAGTGGTGAGGTTTTAATGGGTGTAGGGTTAGTTGGTATAGTGGTGAGGTTTTAATGGGTGTAGGGTTAGTTGGTATAGTGGTGAGGTTTTAATGGGTGTAGGGTTAGTTGGTATAGTGGTGAGGTTTTAATGGGTGTAGGGTTAGTTGGTATAGTGGTGAGGTTTTAATGGGTGTAGGGTTAGTTGGTATAGTGGTGAGGTTTTAATGGGTGTAGGGTTAGTTGGTAGAGAGGTTTTAATGGGTGTAGGGTTAGTTGGTATAGTGGGGAGGTTTTAATGGGTGTAGGGTTAGTTGGTATAGTGGTGAGGTTTTAATGGGTGTAGGGTTAGTTGGTATAGTGGTGAGGTTTTAATGGGTGTAGGGTTAGTTGGTATAGTGGTGAGGTTTTAATGGGTGTAGGGTTAGTTGGTATAGTGGTGAGGTTTTAATGGGTGTAGGGTTAGTTGGTATAGTGGGGAGGTTTTAATGGGTGTAGGGTTAGTTGGTAGAGAGGTTTTAATGGGTGTAGGGTTAGTTGGTATAGTGGTGAGGTTTTAATGGGTGTAGGGTTAGTTGGTATAGTGGTGAGGTTTTAATGGGTGTAGGGTTAGTTGGTATAGTGGTGAGGTTTTAATGGGTGTAGGGTTAGTTGGTATAGTGGTGAGGTTTTAATGGGTGTAGGGTTAGTTGGTATAGTGGTAAGGTTTTAATGAGGTTAGGGTTAGTTGGTATAGTGGGTAGGTTTTAATGGGTGTAGGGTTAGTTGGTATAGTGGGGAGGTTTTAATGGGTGTAGGGTTAGTTGGTATAGTGGAGGTTTTAATGGGTTAGGGTTAGTTGGTATAGTGGTGAGGTTTTAATGGGTGTAGGGTTAGTTGGTAT
>CM062489.1:1199132-1284132 GCA_031479575.1 Coregonus ussuriensis
TCCTCCTCCATCTTTCGTCTCTCCTTCTAGTGATATCATCCTCCTCCTCCATCTTTCTCTCTCTCCTCTAGTGATATCATCTCTCCTCCTCCATCTTTCTCTCCTCTAGTGATATCATCTCCTCCTCCATCTTTCTTCTCCTCTAGTGATATCATCCTCCTCCTCCATCTTTCTCTCCTCTCTAGTGATATCATCTCCTCCTCCATCTTTCTCTCCTCTAGTGATATCATCTCCTCCTCCATCTTTCTCTCCTCTAGTGATATCACCTCCTCCTCCATCTTTCTCTCCTCTAGTGATATCATCTTCCTCCTCCATCTTTCTCTCTCCTAGTGATATCATCTCCTCCTCCTTCCATCTTTCTCTCCTCTAGTGATATCATCTCCTCCTCCATCTTTCTCTCCTCTAGTGATAGAAGGAGAGAGTCATCTCCTCCTCCATCTTTCTCTCCTCTAGTGATATCATCTCCTCCTCCATCTTTCTCCTCCTCTATGATATCATCTTTCTCCTCCTCCATCTTTCTCTCCTCTAGTGATTATCATTCCCTCCTCCATCTTTCTCTCTCTCTAGTGATATCACCTCCTCCTCCATCTTTCTCTCCTCTAGTGATAACACACCTCCTCCTCCAATCTTTCTCTCCTCTCCTTAGTGATATCATCTCCTCCTCCATCTTTCTCTCCTCCTCTCTAGTGATATCATCTCCTCCTCCATCTTTCTCTCCTCTAGGTGATATCATCTCTCCTCCACTCATCTTTCTCTCCTCTAGTGATATCACTCTCCTCCATCTCTTTCTCTCCTCTAGTGATATCACCGATCCTCCTCCATCTTTCTCTCCTCTTAGTGATATCACCTCCTCCTCCATCTTTCTCTCCTCTCTCTAGTGATATCAATCCTCCTCCTCCATCTTTCTCCTCCTCTAGTGATATCATCTCCTCCTCCATCTTTCTCTCCTCCTCCTCAAGTGATATCATCTCCTCCTCCATCTTTCTCCTCCTCTAGTGATATCATCCTCCTCCTCCATCTTTCTCCGCCTCCTCTAGTGATATCACCATCCTCTCCATCTTTCTCCTCCTCTAGTGATATCACCTCCCTCCTCCATCTTTCTCTCCTCTAGTGATATCTCATCTCCTCCTCCATCTTTCTCTCCTCTCCTCTAGTGATATCATCTCCTCCTCCATCTTTCTCTCCTCAGTGATATCATCTCCTCCTCCATCTTTCTCTCCTCTCCCTCTAGTGATATCATCCTCCTCCTCCATCTTCTCTCCTCTAGTGATATCATCTCCTCCTCCATCTTTCTCCTCCTCTCTAGTGATATCACTCCTCCTCCATCTTTCTCTCCTCTAGTGATATCATCTCCTCCTCCATCTTTCTCTCCTCTCAGTGATATCATCTCCTCCTCCATCTTTCTCTCCTCTCCTCTAGTGATATCCATCTCCTCCTCCATCTTTCTCTCCTCTAGTGATATCATCCTCTCCTCCATTAGTGATATCTTTCTCTCCTCCTCTAGTGATATCATCCCCTCCTCCCTCCATTTCTCTCCTCTAGTGATATCATCTCCTCCTCCATCTTCTCTCCTCTAGTGATATCATACCTCCTCCTCCATCTTTCTCTCCTCTAGTGATATCACTCCTTCCTCCATCTTTCTCTCCTCTAGTGATATCACCTCCTCCTCCATCTTTCTCTCCTCTAGTGATATTCATCCTCCCTCCTCCATC
Organism: Coregonus ussuriensis; assembly: GCA_031479575.1. Lineage (NCBI taxonomy): Eukaryota > Metazoa > Chordata > Actinopteri > Salmoniformes > Salmonidae > Coregonus > Coregonus ussuriensis. The sequence continues at coordinate 1,200,845 of CM062489.1, forward strand.
TTTCTCTCCTCTAGTGATATCATCCTCCTCCTCCATCTTTCTCTCCTCTAGTGATTATTTTCATTCTCCTCCTCCATCTTTCTCTCCTCTAGTGATAATCACCTCCTCCTCCATCTTTCTCCCTCCTCTAGTGATATCATCCTCCTCTCCATCTTTCTCTCCTCTCTCCTCTAGTGATATCATCTCCTCTCCATCTTTCCTCTCCTCTAGTGATATCACCTCCCTCCTCCATCTTTCTCTCCCTCCTAGTGATATCATCTCCTCCTCCATCTTTCTCTCCTCTAGTGATATCATCTCCTCCTCCATCTTTCTCTCCTCTAGTGATATCACCTCCTCCTCCATCTTTCTCTCTCTTAGTGATATCACCTCCTCCTCCATCTTTCTCTCCTCTAGTGATATCATCCTCCCCTCCTCCATCCTTTCTCTCCACTCCTCTAGTGATATCATTCCTCCTCCTCCATCTTTCTCTCCTCTAGTGATATCACCTCTCCTCCCTCCATCTTTCTCTCCTCTAGTGATATTCATCCTCCTCCTCCATCTTTCTCTCTCCTAGTGATATCATCTCCTCCTCCATCTTTCTCTCCTCTAGTGATATCACCTCCTCCTCCATCTTTCTCTCCTCTAGTGATATCACCTCATCCTCCATCTTTCTCTCCTCTAGTGATATCATCTCCTCCTCCATCTTTCTCCTCCTCTAGTGATATCATCATCCTCCTCCATCTTTCTCTCCTCTAGTGATAATCACCTCCTCCTCCATCTTTCTCTCCTCTAGTGATCTCATCCCTCCTCCATCTTTCTCTCTCCTAGTGATATCACCTCCTCCTCCATCTTTCTCTCCTCTAGTGATATCATCTCCTCCTCCATCTTTCTCTCCTCTAGTGATATCATCCTCCTCCATCTTTCTCTCCTCTCAGTGATATCACCTCCTCCTCCATCTTTCTCTCCTCTAGTGATATCATCTCCATCTCCTCCATCTTTCTCTCCTCTCTAGTGATATCACCTCACCTCCTCCATCTTTCTCTCCTCTAGTGATATCACCTCCTCCTCCATCTTTCTCTCCTCTAGTGATATCATCTCCTCCTCCATCTTTCTCTCCTCTAGTGGATATCATCTCCTCCTCCATCTTTCTCTCTCTCTAGTGATATCATCTCCTCCTCCATCTTTTCTCTCCTCTAGTGATATCATCTCCCTCCTCCATCTTTCTCTCCTCTAGTGATATCACCTCCTCCTCCATCTTTCTCTCCTCTTAGTGATATCATCTCCTCCATCCATCTTTCTCCTCCTCTCTAGTGATATTCACCTCCTCCTCCATCTTTCTCTCCTCTAGTGATATCATCTCCTCCTCCATCTTTCTCTCCTCAGTGATATCACCTCCTCCTCCATCTTTCTCTCCTCTAGTGATATCACTCCTCCTCCATCTTTTCTCCTCCTCTAGTGATATCATTCTCCTCCTCCATCTTTCTCTCCTCTAGTGATATCACCCTCCTCCTCCATCTTTCTCTCCTCTAGTGATATCACCTCCTCCTCCATCTTTCTCTCCTCCTAGTGATATCATCTCCTTCCTCCATCTTTCTCTCCTCTCTAGTGATATCATCTCCTCCTCCATCTTTCTCTCCTCTAGTGATATCACCTCCTCCTCCATCCATCTTTCTCTCCTCTAGTGTGATATCATCCTCCTCCTCCATCTTTCTCTCCTCTAGTGATATCATCCCCCTCCTCCTCCATTCTTTCTCTCCTCTAGTGATATCATCTCCTCCTCCATCTTTCTCTCCTCTAGTGATATCATCTCCTCCTCCATCTTTCTCTCTCTAGTGATATCATCCTCCTTCCTCCATCTTTCTCTCCTCTAGTGATATCACCTCCTCTCCATCTTTCTCTCCTCTATTGATATCCACTCTCCTCCTCATCTTTCTCTCCTCTAGTGATATTCATCTCCTCCTCCATCTTTCTCTCCTCTCTAGTGATATCACCTACCTCCCCTCCTCCATCTTTCTCTCCTCTAAGTGATATCACCTCCTCCTCCATCTTTTCTCTCTCTAGTGATATCCAATCCTCCTCCTCCATCATCTTTCTCTTCCTCTAGTGATATCATCTCCTCCTCCATCTTTCTCTCCTCTAGTGATATCATCTCCTCCTCCATCTTTCTCTCCTCTAGTGATATCATCCTCCCTCCTCTCCATCTTTCTCTCCTCTAGTGATATCATCCTCCTCCTCCCATCTTTCTCTCCTCCTAGTGATATCATCTCCTCCATCCATTTTCTCTCCTCTAGTGATATCACTCCTCCTCCATCTTTCTCTCCTCTATAGTGATATCACTCCTCCTCCATCTTTTTTTTTTTGTTTCTCTCCTCCTCCTCTAGTGATATCATCTCCTCCTCCATCTTTCTCTCCTCTAGTGATATCATCTCCTCCTCCATCTTTCTCTCCTCTAGTGATATCACCTCCTCCTCCATCTTTCTCTCCTCTAGTGATTATCACCTCCTCCATCTTTCTCTCCCTCTTTTCTTAGGTGATATCAACTCCCTCCTCCATCTTCTCTCCTCTAGTGATATCATCCTCCTCCTCCATCTTTCTCTCCTCTAGTGAATATCATCCTCCTCCTCCATCTTTCTCTCCTCTAGTGATATCATCTCCTCCTCCATCTTTCTCTCCTCTAGTGATATCATCTCCTCCTCATTCTTTCTCTCCTCTAGTGATATCATCCTCCTCCTCCATCTTTCTCTCCTCTAGTGATATCACCTCCTCCTCCATCTTTCTCCTCCTCTCCTCTCGTAAGTGGATATCATCCTCCTCCTCCATCTTTCTCTCCTCTAGTGATATCATCACCTCCTCCTCCATCTTTCTCTCCTCTAGTGATATCATCTCCTCCTCCATCTTTCTCTCTCCTCTAGGTGATATCACACCTCCTCCTCCATCTTTCTCTCCTCTAGTGATATCACCTCCTCCTCCATCTTTCTCTCGCCTCTAGTGATATCATCCTCCTCCTCCATCTTTCTCTCCTCCTCTAGTGATATATCTCCTCCTCCATCTTTCTCTCCTCTAGTGATATCATCCTTCCTCCTCCATCTTTCTCTCCTCTAGTGATATCATCCTCCTCCTCCATCTTTCTCTCCTCTAGTGATATTCACCTCCTCCTCCATCTTTCTCTCCCTCTAGTGATATCACCCTCCTCCTCCATCTTTCTCTCCTCTAGTGATATCACCCTCCTCCTCCATCTTTCTCTCCTCTAGTGATATCATCTCCTCCTCCATCTTCTCTCCTCCTCCTCTAGTGATATCATCTCCTCCTCCATCTTCTCTCCTCTAGTGATATCATCTCCTCCTCCATCTTTCTCTCCTCTAGTGATATCATCTCCTCCTCCATCTTTCTCTCCTCTAGTGGTATCATCTCCTCCTCATCTTTCTCTCCTCTAGTGATATCATATCCATCCTCCATCTTTCTCTCCTCTAGTGATATCATCCATCCTCCTCCATCTGTTCTCTCCTCTAGTGATATCATCTCCTCCTCCATCTTTCTCTCCTCTAGTGATATCATCTCCTTCCTCCGTTCTTTCTCTCCTCTAGTGATATCATCCTCCTCCTCCATCTTTCTCTCCTCTAGTGATATCATCTCCTCCTCCATCTTTCTCTCCTCTAGTGATATCACCTCCTCCTCCATCTTTCTCTCCTCTAGTGATATCACCTCCTCCTCCATCTTCTCTCCTCTAGTGATATCATCTCCTCCTCCATCTTTCTCTCCTCTAGTGATATCACCTCCTCCTCCATCTTTCTCTCCTCTAGTGATATCATCCTCCTCCTCCATCTTTCTCTCCTCTAGTGATATCATCTCCTCCTCCATCTTCTCCTCTCCTCTAGTGATATCACCTCCTCCTCCATCTTTCTCTCCTCTAGTGATAACCATCCTCCTCCTCCATCTTTCTCCTCCTCTAGTGATATCATCTCCTCCTCCATCTTTCTCTCCTCTAGTGATATCATCTCCTCCTCCATCTTTCTCTCCTCTAGTGATATCACCTCCTCCTCCATCTTTCTCTCCTCTAGTGATATCACCTCCTCCTCCATCTTTCTCTCCTCTCCTCTAGTGATATCACTCCTCCTCCATCTTTCTCTCCTCTAGTGATATCACCTCCTCCTCCATCTTTCTCTCCTCTAGTGATATCATCCTCCTCCTCCATCTTTCTCTCCTCTAGTGATATCATCTCCTCCTCCATCTTTCTCTCCTCTAGTGATATCACCTCCTCCTCCATCTTTCTCTCCTCTAGTGATAATCACCTCCTCCTCCATCTTTCTCTCCTCTAGTGATATCATCGTCCTCCTCCATCTTTCTCTCCTCTAGTGATATCACCTTCCTCCTCCATCTTTCTCTCCTCTAGTGATATCATCTCCTCCTCCATCTTTCTCTCCTCTAGTGATATCATCTCCTCCTCCATCTTTCTCTCCTCTAGTGATATCATCTCCTCCTCCATCTTTCTCTCCTCTATGATATCACCTCCTCCTCCATCTTTCTCTCCTCTAGTGATATCACCTCCTCCTCCATCTTTCTCTCCTCTAGTGATATCATCTCTCATCCTCCATCTTTTCTCTCCTCTAGTGATATCACCTCCTCCTCCATCTTTCTCTCCTCTAGTGATATCATCTCCTCCTCCATCTTTCTCTCCTCTAGTGATATCATCCTCCTCCTCCATCTTTCTCTCCTCTAGTGATATCACCTCCTCCTCCATCTTTCTCTCCTCTAGTGATATCATCTCCTCCTCCATCTTTTCTCTCCTCTAGTGATATCATCCTCCTCCTCCATCTTTCTCTCCTCTAGTGATATCACCTCCTCCTCCATCTTTCTCTCCTCTAGTGATATCATCTCCTCCTCCACTTTCTCTCCTCTAGTGATATCATCTCCTCCTCCATCTTTCTCTCCTCTAGTGCTCTCATCTCCTCCTCCTCCATCTTTCTCTCCTCTAGTGATATCACCTCCTCCTCCATCTTTCTCTCCTCTAGTGATATCATCTCCTCCTCCACCTTTCTCTCCTCTAGTGCTCTCATCTCCTCCTCCTCCATCTTTCTCTCCTCTAGTGATATCACCTCCTCCTCCATCTTTCTCTCCTCTAGTGATATCATCTCCTCCTCCATCTTTCTCTCCTCTAGTGATATCATCTCCTCCTCCATCTTTCTCTCCTCTAGTGATATCATCTCCTCCTCCATCTTTCTCTCCTCTAGTGATATCATCTCCTCCTCCATCTTTCTCTCCTCTAGTGATATCATCTCCTCCTCCATCTTTCTCTCCTCTAGTGATATCATCTCCTCCTCCATCTTTCTCTCCTCTAGTGATATCACCTCCTCCTCCATCTTTCTCTCCTCTAGTGATATCACCTCCTCCTCCATCTTTCTCTCCTCTAGTGATATCATCTCCTCCTCCATCTTTCTCTCCTCTAGTGATATCACCTCCTCCTCCATCTTTCTCTCCTCTAGTGATATCATCTCCTCCTCCATCTTTCTCTCCTCTAGTGATATCACCTCCTCCTCCATCTTTCTCTCCTCTAGTGATATCATCTCCTCCTCCATCTTTCTCTCCTCTAGTGATATCATCTCCTCCTCCATCTTTCTCTCCTCTAGTGATATCATCTCCTCCTCCATCTTTCTCTCCTCTAGTGATATCACCTCCTCCTCCATCTTTCTCTCCTCTAGTGATATCATCTCCTCCTCCATCTTTCTCTCCTCTAGTGATATCACCTCCTCCTCCATCTTTCTCTCCTCTAGTGATATCATCTCCTCCTCCATCTTTCTCTCCTCTAGTGATATCATCTCCTCCTCCATCTTTCTCTCCTCTAGTGATATCACCTCCTCCTCCATCTTTCTCTCCTCTAGTGATATCACCTCCTCCTCCATCTTTCTCTCCTCTAGTGATATCACCTCCTCCTCCATCTTTCTCTCCTCTAGTGATATCACCTCCTCCTCCATCTTTCTCTCCTCTAGTGATATCATCTCCTCCTCCATCTTTCTCTCCTCTAGTGATATCATCTCCTCCTCCATCTTTCTCTCCTCTAGTGATATCACCTCCTCCTCCATCTTTCTCTCCTCTAGTGATATCATCTCCTCCTCCATCTTTCTCTCCTCTAGTGATATCAACTCCTCCTCCATCTTTCTCTCCTCTAGTGATATCATCTCCTCCTCCATCTTTCTCTCCTCTAGTGATATCATCCTCCTCCTCCATCTTTCTCTCCTCTAGTGATATCATCTCCTCCTCCATCTTTCTCTCCTCTAGTGATATCATCTCCTCCTCCATCTTTCTCTCCTCTAGTGATATCATCTCCTCCTCCATCTTTCTCTCCTCTAGTGATATCACCTCCTCCTCCATCTTTCTCTCCTCTAGTGATATCACCTCCTCCTCCATCTTTCTCTCCTCTAGTGATATCATCTCCTCCTCCATCTTTCTCTCCTCTAGTGATATCACCTCCTCCTCCATCTTTCTCTCCTCTAGTGATATCACTCCTCCTCCATCTTTCTCTCCTCTAGTGATATCATCTCCTCCTCCATCTTTCTCTCCTCTAGTGATATCACCTCCTCCTCCATCTTTCTCTCCTCTAGTGATATCACCTCCTCCTCCATCTTTCTCTCCTCTAGTGATATCATCTCCTCCTCCATCTTTCTCTCCTCTAGTGATATCACCTCCTCCTCCATCTTTCTCTCCTCTAGTGATATCATCTCCTCCTCCATCTTTCTCTCCTCTAGTGATATCATCTCCTCCTCCATCTTTCTCTCCTCTCTAGTGATATCATCTCCTCCTCCATCTTTCTCTCCTCCTCCTCTAGTGATATCACCTCCTCCTCCATCTTTCTCTCCTCTAGTGATATCATCTCCTCCTCCATCTTTCTCTCCTCTAGTGATATCACCTCCTCCTCCATCTTTCTCTCCTCTAGTGATATCACCTCCTCCTCCATCTTTCTCTCCTCTAGTGATATCACCTCCTCCTCCATCTTTCTCTCCTCTAGTGATATCACCTCCTCCTCCATCTTTCTCTCCTCTAGTGATATCACCTCCTCCTCCATCTTTCTCTCCTCTAGTGATATCATCTCCTCCTCCATCTTTCTCTCCTCTAGTGATATCATCTCCTCCTCCATCTTTCTCTCCTCTAGTGATATCACCTCCTCCTCCATCTTCTCTCCTCTAGTGATATCACCTCCTCCTCCATCTTTCTCTCCTCTAGTGATATCACCTCCTCCTCCATCTTTCTCTCCTCCTCCTCTAGTGATATCATCTCCTCCTCCATCTTTCTCTCCTCTAGTGATATCATCTCCTCCTCCATCTTTCTCTCCTCTAGTGATATCATCTCCTCCTCCATCTTTCTCTCCTCTAGTGATATCACCTCCTCCTCCATCTTTCTCTCCTCTAGTGATATCACCTCCTCCTCCATCTTTCTCTCCTCTAGTGATATCACCTCCTCCTCCATCTTTCTCTCCTCTAGTGATATCATCTCCTCCTCCATCTTTCTCTCCTCTAGTGATATCATCTCCTCCTCCATCTTTCTCTCCTCTAGTGATATCATCTCCTCCTCCATCTTTCTCTCCTCTAGTGATATCACCTCCTCCTCCATCTTTCTCTCCTCTAGTGATATCATCTCCTCCTCCATCTTTCTCTCCTCTAGTGATATCATCTCCTCCTCCATCTTTCTCTCCTCTAGTGATATCATCTCCTCCTCCATCTTTCTCTCCTCTAGTGATATCATCTCCTCCTCCATCTTTCTCTCCTCTAGTGATATCATCTCCTCCTCCATCTTTCTCTCCTCTAGTGATAACACTCCTCCACCATCTTCTCCTCCTCTAGTGATATCATCTCCTCCTCCTTCTTCTCCTCTACGTGATATCACCTCCTCCTCCATCTTTCTCTCCTCTAGTGATATCATCTCCTCCTCCATCTTTCTCTCCTCTAGTGATATCATCTCCCCTCCATCTTTCTCTCCTCTAGTGATATCATCTCCTCCTCCATCTTTCTCTCCTCTAGTGATATCATCTCCTCCCTCCATCTTTCTCTCCTCTAGTGATATCATCTCCTCCTCCATCTTTCTCTCTCCTCTAGTGATATCATCTCCTCCTCCATCTTTCTCTCCTCTAGTGATATCATCTCCTCCTCCATCTTTCTCTCCTCTAGTGATATCACCTCCTCCTCCATCTTTCTCTCCTCTAGTGATATCACCTCCTCCTCCATCTTTCTCTCCTCTAGTGATATCATCTCCTCCTCCATCTTTCTCTCCTCCTCCTCTAGTGATATCATCTCCTCCTCCATCTTTCTCTCCTCTAGTGATATCACCTCATCCTCCATCTTTCTCTCCTCTAGTGATATCACCTCCTCCTCCATCTTTCTCTCCTCTAGTGATATCATCTCCTCCTCCATCTTTCTCTCCTCTAGTGATATCACCTCCTCCTCCATCTTTCTCTCCTCTAGTGATATCATCTCCTCCTCCATCTTTCTCTCCTCTAGTGATATCATCCTCCTCCTCCATCTTTCTCTCCTCTAGTGATATCATCCTCCTCCTCCATCTTTCTCTCCTCTAGTGATATCACCTCCTCCTCCATCTTTCTCTCCTCTAGTGATATCACCTCCTCCTCCATCTTTCTCTCCTCTAGTGATATCACCTCTCCTCCTCCATCTTTCTCTCCTCTAGTGATATCATCTCCTCCTCCATCTGTCTCTCCTCCTCCTCTAGTGATATCATCTCCTCCTCCAGCTTTCTCTCCTCTAGTGATATCATCTCCTCCTCCGTCTTTCTCTCCTCTAGTGATATCACCTCCTCCTCCATCTTTCTCTCCTCTAGTGATATCATCTCCTCCTCCATCTTTCTCTCCTCTAGTGATATCACCTCCTCCTCCATCTTTCTCTCCTCTAGTGATATCATCTCCTCCTCCATCTTTCTCTCCTCTAGTGATATCACCTCCTCCTCCATCTTTCTCTCCTCTAGTGATATCACCTCCTCCTCCATCTTTCTCTCCTCTAGTGATATCACCTCCTCCTCCATCTTTCTCTCCTCTAGTGATATCATCTCCTCCTCCATCTTTCTCTCCTCTAGTGATATCACCTCCTCCTCCATCTTTCTCTCCTCTAGTGATATCACCTCCTCCTCCATCTTTCTCTCCTCTAGTGATATCATCTCCTCCTCCATCTTTCTCTCCTCTAGTGATATCATCTCCTCCTCCATCTTTCTCTCCTCTAGTGATATCATCTCCTCCTCCATCTTTCTCTCCTCTAGTGATATCATCTCCTCCTCCATCTTTCTCTCCTCTAGTGATATCACCTCCTCCTCCATCTTTCTCTCCTCTAGTGATATCATCTCCTCCTCCATCTTTCTCTCCTCTAGTGATATCATCTCCTCCTCCATCTTTCTCTCCTCTAGTGATATCATCTCCTTCTCTCCATCTTTCTCTCCTCTAGTGATATCACCTCCTCCTCCATCTTTCTCTCCTCTAGTGATATCATCTCCTCCTCCATCTTTCTCTCCTCTAGTGATATCATCTCCTCCTCCATCTTTCTCTCCTCTAGTGATATCATCTCCTCCTCCATCTTTCTCTCCTCTAGTGATATCACCTCCTCCTCCATCTTTCTCTCCTCTAGTGATATCACCTCCTCCTCCATCTTTCTCTCCTCTAGTGATATCATCTCCTCCTCCATCTTTCTCTCCTCTAGTGATATCACCTCCTCCTCCATCTTTCTCTCCTCTAGTGATATCACCTCCTCCTCCATCTTTCTCTCCTCTAGTGATATCACCTCCTCCTCATCTTTCTCTCCTCTAGTGATATCATCTCCTCCTCCATCTTTCTCTCCTCTAGTGATATCACCTCCTCCTCCATCTTTCTCTCCTCTAGTGATATCATCTCCTCCTCCATCTTTCTCTCCTCTAGTGATATCATCTCCTCCTCCATCTTTCTCTCCTCTAGTGATATCACCTCCTCCTCCATCTTTCTCTCTCCTCTAGTGATATCACCTCCTCCTCCATCTTTCTCTCCTCTAGTGATATCACCTCCTCCTCCATCTTTCTCTCCTCTAGTGATATCACCTCCTCCTCCATCTTTCTCTCCTCTAGTGATATCACCTCCTCCTCCATCTTTCTCTCCTCTAGTGATATCACCTCCTCCTCCATCTTTCTCTCCTCTAGTGATATCATCTCCTCCTCCATCTTTCTCTCCTCTAGTGATATCATCTCCTCCTCCATCTTTCTCTCCTCTAGTGATATCACCTCCTCCTCCATCTTTCTCTCCTCTAGTGATATCACCTCCTCCTCCATCTTTCTCTCCTCTAGTGATCTCATCTCCTCCTCCTCCATCTTTCTCTCCTCTAGTGATATCACCTCCTCCTCCATCTTTCTCTCCTCTAGTGATATCATCTCCTCCTCCATCTTTCTCTCCTCTAGTGATATCATCTCCTCCTCCATCTTTCTCTCCTCTAGTGATATCATCTCCTCCTCCATCTTTCTCTCCTCTAGTGATATCATCCTCCTCCTCCATCTTTCTCTCCTCTAGTGATATCATCTCCTCCTCCATCTTTCTCTCCTCTAGTGATATCACCTCCTCCTCCATCTTTCTCTCCTCTAGTGATATCATCCTCCTCCTCCATCTTTCTCTCTCCTCTAGTGATATCACCTCCTCCTCCATCTTTCTCTCCTCTAGTGATATCATCTCCTCCTCCATCTTTCTCTCCTCTAGTGATATCATCTCCTCCTCCATCTTTCTCTCCTCTAGTGATATCACCTCCTCCTCCATCTTTCTCTCCTCTAGTGATATCATCTCCTCCTCCATCTTTCTCTCTCCTCTAGTGATATCACCTCCTCCTCCATCTTTCTCTCCTCTAGTGATATCACCTCCTCCTCCATCTTTCTCTCCTCTAGTGATATCATCTCCTCCTCCATCTTTCTCTCCTCTAGTGATATCATCTCCTCCTCCATCTTTCTCTCCTCTAGTGATATCATCTCCTCCTCCATCTTTCTCTCCTCTAGTGATATCACCTCCTCCTCCATCTTTCTCTCCTCTAGTGATATCATCTCCTCCTCCATCTTTCTCTCCTCCTCCTCTAGTGATATCATCTCCTCCTCCATCTTTCTCTCCTCTAGTGATATCATCTCCTCCTCCATCTTTCTCTCCTCTAGTGATATCACCTCCTCCTCCATCTTTCTCTCCTCTAGTGATATCATCTCCTCCTCCATCTTTCTCTCCTCTAGTGATATCATCTCCTCCTCCATCTTTCTCTCCTCTAGTGATATCATCTCCTCCTCCATCTTTCTCTCCTCTAGTGATATCACCTCCTCCTCCATCTTTCTCTCCTCTAGTGATATCATCTCCTCCTCCATCTTTCTCTCCTCTAGTGATATCACCTCCTCCTCCATCTTTCTCTCCTCTAGTGATATCATCTCCTCCTCCATCTTTCTCTCCTCTAGTGATATCATCTCCTCCTCCATCTTTCTCTCCTCTAGTGATATCATCTCCTCCTCCATCTTTCTCTCCTCTAGTGATATCACCTCCTCCTCCATCTTTCTCTCCTCTAGTGATATCACCTCCTCCTCCATCTTTCTCTCCTCTAGTGATATCACCTCCTCCTCCATCTTTCTCTCCTCTAGTGATATCACCTCCTCCTCCATCTTTCTCTCCTCTAGTGATATACCCTCCTCCTCCATCTTTCTCTCCTCTAGTGATATCATCTCCTCCTCCATCTTTCTCTCCTCTAGTGATATCATCTCCTCCTCCATCTTTCTCTCCTCTAGTGATATCACCTCCTCCTCCATCTTTCTCTCCTCTAGTGATATCACCTCCTCCTCCATCTTTCTCTCCTCTAGTGATATCACCTCCTCCTCCATCTTTCTCTCCTCTAGTGATATCATCTCCTCCTCCATCTTTCTCTCCTCTAGTGATATCATCTCCTCCTCCATCTTTCTCTCCTCTAGTGATATCATCTCCTCCTCCATCTTTCTCTCCTCTAGTGATATCACCTCCTCCTCCATCTTTCTCTCCTCTAGTGATATCATCTCCTCCTCCATCTTTCTCTCCTCTAGTGATATCATCTCCTCCTCCATCTTTCTCTCCTCTAGTGATATCATCTCCTCCTCCATCTTTCTCTCCTCTAGTGATATCATCTCCTCCTCCATCTTTCTCTCCTCTAGTGATATCACCTCCTCCTCCATCTTTCTCTCCTCTAGTGATATCACCTCCTCCTCCATCTTTCTCTCCTCTAGTGATATCACCTCCTCCTCCATCTTTCTCTCCTCTAGTGATATCATCTCCTCCTCCATCTTTCTCTCCTCTAGTGATATCACCTCCTCCTCCATCTTTCTCTCCTCTAGTGATATCATCTCCTCCTCCATCTTTCTCTCCTCTAGTGATATCATCTCCTCCTCCATCTTTCTCTCCTCTAGTGATATCATCTCCTCCTCCATCTTTCTCTCCTCTAGTGATATCATCTCCTCCTCCATCTTTCTCTCCTCTAGTGATATCACCTCCTCCTCCATCTTTCTCTCCTCTAGTGATATCATCTCCTCCTCCATCTTTCTCTCCTCTAGTGATATCACCTCCTCCTCCATCTTTCTCTCCTCTAGTGATATCATCTCCTCCTCCATCTTTCTCTCCTCCTCCTCTAGTGATATCACCTCCTCCTCCATCTTTCTCTCCTCTAGTGATATCATCTCCTCCTCCATCTTTCTCTCCTCTAGTGATATCACCTCCTCCTCCATCTTTCTCTCCTCTAGTGATATCATCTCCTCCTCCATCTTTCTCTCCTCTAGTGATATCACCTCCTCCTCCATCTTTCTCTCCTCTAGTGATATCACCTCCTCCTCCATCTTTCTCTCCTCTAGTGATATCATCTCCTCCTCCATCTTTCTCTCCTCTAGTGATATCACCTCCTCCTCCATCTTTCTCTCCTCTAGTGATATCATCTCCTCCTCCATCTTTCTCTCCTCTAGTGATATCATCTCCTCCTCCATCTTTCTCTCCTCTAGTGATATCACCTCCTCCTCCATCTTTCTCTCCTCTAGTGATATCACCTCCTCCTCCATCTTTCTCTCCTCCTCCTCTAGTGATATCATCTCCTCCTCCAACTTTCTCTCCTCTAGTGATATCATCTCCTCCTCCATCTTTCTCTCCTCTAGTGATATCATCTCCTCCTCCATCTTTCTCTCCTCTAGTGATATCATCTCCTCCTCCATCTTTCTCTCCTCTAGTGATATCACCTCCTCCTCCATCTTTCTCTCCTCTAGTGATATCACCTCCTCCTCCATCTTTCTCTCCTCTAGTGATATCACCTCATCCTCCATCTTTCTCTCCTCTAGTGATATCATCTCCTCCTCCATCTTTCTCTCCTCTAGTGATATCACCTCCTCCTCCATCTTTCTCTCCTCTAGTGCTCTCATCTCCTCCTCCATCTTTCTCTCCTCTAGTGATATCATCTCCTCCTCCATCTTTCTCTCCTCTAGTGATATCATCTCCTCCTCCATCTTTCTCTCCTCTAGTGATATCATCTCCTCCTCCATCTTTCTCTCCTCTAGTGATAACACCTCCTCCTCCATCTTTCTCTCCTCTAGATATATCATTTCCTCCTCCATCTTTCTCTCCTCCTCCTCTAGTGATATCACCTCCTCCTCCATCTTTCTCTCCTCTAGTGATATCATCTCCTCCTCCATCTTTCTCTCCTCCTCCTCTAGTGATATCACCTCCTCCTCCATCTTTCTCTCCTCTAGTGATAACACCTCCTCCTCCATCTTTCTCTCCTCTAGTGATATCATCTCCTCCTCCATCTTTCTCTCCTCCTCCTCTAGTGATATCATCTCCTCCTCCATCTTTCTCTCCTCTAGTGATATCACCTCCTCCTCCATCTTTCTCTCCTCTAGTGATATCACCTCCTCCTCCATCTTTCTCTCCTCTAGTGATATCATCTCCTCCTCCATCTTTCTCTCCTCCTCCTCTAGTGATATCATCTCCTCCTCCATCTTTCTCTCCTCTAGTGATAACACCTCCTCCTCCATCTTTCTCTCCTCTAGTGATATCACCTCCTCCTCCATCTTTCTCTCCTCTAGTGATATCACCTCCTCCTCCATCTTTCTCTCCTCTAGTGCTCTCATCTCCTCCTCCATCTTTCTCTCCTCTAGTGATATCATCTCCTCCTCCATCTTTCTCTCCTCTAGTGATATCATCTCCTCCTCCATCTTTCTCTCCTCTAGTGTTATCACCTCCTCCTCCATCTTTCTCTCCTCCTCCTCTAGTGATATCATCTCCTCCTCCATCTTTCTCTCCTCTAGTGATATCACCTCCTCCTCCATCTTTCTCTCCTCTAGTGATAACACCTCCTCCTCCATCTTTCTCTCCTCTAGTGATATCACCTCCTCCATCTTTCTCTCCTCTAGTGATATCACCTCCTCCTCCATCTTTCTCTCCTCTAGTGATATCATCTCCTCCTCCATCTTTCTCTCCTCTAGTGATATCATCTCTCCTCCATCTTTCTCTCCTCTAGTGATATCATCTCCTCCTCCATCTTTCTCTCCTCTAGTGATATCACCTCCTCCTCCATCTTTCTCTCCTCTAGTGATATCACCTCCTCCTCCATCTTTCTCTCCTCTAGTGATATCACCTCATCCTCTATCTTTCTCTCCTCTAGTGATATCATCTCCTCCTCCACCTTTCTCTCCTCTAGTGATATCATCTCCTCCTCCATCTTTCTCTCCTCTAGTGATATCACCTCCTCCTCCATCTTTCTCTCCTCTAGTGATATCACCTCCTCCTCCATCTTTCTCTCCTCCTCCTCTAGTGATATCATCTCCTCCTCCATCTTTCTCTCCTCTAGTGATATCATCTCCTCCTCCATCTTTCTCTCCTCTAGTGATATCATCTCCTCCTCCATCTTTCTCTCCCTCTAGTGATATCATCTCCTCCTCCATCTTTCTCTCCTCTAGTGATATCACCTCCTCCTCCATCTTTCTCTCCTCTAGTGATATCACCTCCTCCTCCATCTTTCTCTCCTCTAGTGATATCACCTCATCCTCCATCTTTCTCTCCTCTAGTGATATCATCTCCTCCTCCATCTTTCTCTCCTCTAGTGATAACACCTCCTCCTCCATCTTTCTCTCCTCTAGTGATATCACCTCCTCCTCCATCTTTCTCTCCTCTAGTGATATCATCTCCTCCTCCATCTTTCTCTCCTCTAGTGATATCATCTCCTCCTCCATCTTTCTCTCCTCTAGTGATATCACCTCCTCCTCCATCTTTCTCTCCTCCTCCTCTAGTGATATCATCTCCTCCTCCATCTTTCTCTCCTCTAGTGATATCATCTCCTCCTCCATCTTTCTCTCCTCTAGTGATATCACCTCCTCCTACATCTTTCTCTCCTCCTCCTCTAGTGATATCATCTCCTCCTCCATCTTTCTCTCCTCTAGTGATATCACCTCCTCCTCCATCTTTCTCTCCTCTAGTGATATCATCTCCTCCTCCATCTTTCTCTCCTCTAGTGATATCACCTCCTCCTCCATCTTTCTCTCCTCTAGTGATATCATCTCCTCCTCCATCTTTCTCTCCTCTAGTGATATCATCTCTCCTCCATCTTTCTCTCCTCTAGTGATAGCATCTCCTCCTCCAGCTTTCTCTCCTCTAGTGATATCACCTCCTCTTCCATCTTTCTCTCCTCTAGTGATATCACCTCCTCCTCCATCTTTCTCTCCTCTAGTGATATCACCTCATCCTCCATCTTTCTCTCCTCTAGTGATATCATCTCCTCCTCCATCTTTCTCTCCTCTAGTGATATCATCTCCTCCTCCATCTTTCTCTCCTCTAGTGATATCATCTCCTCCTCCATCTTTCTCTCCTCTAGTGATATCACCTCCTCCTCCATCTTTCTCTCCTCTAGTGATATCACCTCCTCCTCCATCTTTCTCTCCTCTAGTGATATCACCTCATCCTCCATCTTTCTCTCCTCTAGTGATATCATCTCCTCCTCCATCTTTCTCTCCTCTAGTGATATCACCTCCTCCTCCATCTTTCTCTCCTCTATTGATATCACCTCATCCTCCATCTTTCTCTCCTCTAGTGATATCATCTCCTCCTCCATCTTTCTCTCCTCTAGTGATATCATCTCCTCCTCCATCTTTCTCTCCTCTAGTGATATCTCCTCCTCCTCCATCTTTCTCTCCTCTAGTGATAACACCTCCTCCTCCATCTTTCTCTCCTCCTCCTCTAGTGATATCATCTCCTCCTCCATCTTTCTCTCCTCTAGTGATATCACCTCCTCCTCCATCTTTCTCTCCTCTAGTGATATCATCTCCTCCTCCATCTTTCTCTCCTCTAGTGATATCACCTCCTCCTCCATCTTTCTCTCCTCTAGTGATATCACCTCCTCCTCCATCTTTCTCTCCTCTAGTGATATCATCTCCTCCTCCATCTTTCGCTCATCCTCTTTTAAACAACCAAAGATTTCAAGACTAAAAGTGGTGAAAGTATACAGCCTACAATAAGGAAAAACTCCAGGTGAAAAAACTCTTTATCTAGTCCTTGGCCTGTATCCTGATCTGACTTGGGTGCAGGTCATGTTCTTATTCACATTAACCTCTCTGGTAAACACACACTATATCAAATCAAATCTAAGTGTATTTGTTACATGCACAGGATATAGAAGGTGTAAACGGTACAGTGAAATGGTTACTTGCATAGTGGAGTCTTTTGTTTCGATATGTAGCTAGCTAGCTATGACCCATAATCCCAACCCACACTACCATGCACCATGACTGAATCTGCGGATAGCTAAAGCTAACCAACTAGGTTCAATGTTAGCTAGCTTACAACATTAGAGACGTATAATATATGAAAATGTAGCTAGTCACAAATAGTGTCTCTGGATTGTCCCTGAGGAGCTTCTGTTTGCAGTCTTTTCATGCAATGTGTGGGGAACTATACTCTGATAGGCTCTGCACAGGGGTGTAAGGAAGTCGTTGGGCAGAGGGCCTCAGAGGCCCCTGAATTTGGGTGGGGGTGTTTCTGATTCACTGTTGCCATTATTGGGTTCAAGGGCTTTTACACCTCTCATGTCACACCTCAGTGCAAATTAAAGATGCAGCTGGGATGTGTATCCTGTCCTGGAAAGCTTGGTAGCTATGTAGCCCTAAATTATCATTCAGTCTTTATAAAGTAAAATATTGTAATGCCTTTTACTTGTTGGCTTTAAAAAAAACAAGGACTATCCAGCAAACGTTCTGGCAAACCAACAACCAGCAGAAGAAGCACAGTAGAGACCTGGAAAAAAACATCCAACCTGAAACATGGTTGTTGGTTTGCCAGAACGTTTGCTGGATAGTCCTTGGTTGTAAGAATCCTGCCAGGTAATTTTATCCACTAATATGTCTTTGTGTGAAAAAGTCAAAGTTTACTTTACTTTAAATCTATATTTTTGCAGAAAGGTTCAGGAGCTCATGACCTCTCTCTCTCTCTCTCTCTCTCTCTCTCTCTCTCTCTCTCTCTCTCTCTCTCTCTCTCTCTCTCTCTCTCTCTCTCTCTCTCTCTCTCTCTCTCTCTCTCTCTCTCTCTCTCTCTCTCTCTCTCTCTCTCTCTCTCTCTCTCTCTCTTTCTCAATTCACTTCAATTCAATTCAATTTAAGGGCTTTATTGGCATGGGAAACGTTTGTTAACATTGCCAAAGCAAGTGAAGTAGATAGTAAACAAAAGTGAAATAAACAATAAATATTAACAGTAAACATTACACTCAGAAGTTTCAAAAGAATAAAGACATTTCAAATGTCATATTATGTCTATATACAGTGTTTTAACAATGTGCAAATAGTTTAAGTACAAATGGGAAAATAAATAAACATAAATATGGGTTGTATTTACAATGGTGTTTGTTCTTTACTGGTTGCCCTTTTCTTGTGGCAACAGGTCACAAATCTTGCTGCTGTGATGGCACACTGTGGTATTTCACCCAGTAGATATGGGAGTTTATCAAAATTGGGTTTGTTTCAAATTCTTTGTGGATCGCTGTAATCTGAGGGAAATATGTGTCTCTAATATGGTCATATATTTGGCAGGAGGTTAGTGGAGCTAGCTAGTATAGGTTGTCGGGAGAGGTTGTGTTTTTCTCTAGCTTGAGGTAAGCAGGAGGTAAGCTTCTCATATGGTGTTGAGTAAAGCCTAACCATGTATTAGATCGTAGGTAGGTAGTTAGCTGTAGTTAGGTATTGTATTTATTATAGGTTAGTATTGTTGTTATTGTAGGTTTCCGTAGGTAATTGTAGGTTAGTATCGAAGCACGAGGCTAGCTAGCTAGCGGGTAGCTACTGGTAACGTTTAGCAACGCTGGAGAGCTGTTTCCAATGTTAATGTGCTGCTAGCCAATGTTTAATTTTTTGCTGCGTTATGCGTTATGAAAGGAACTAGACACGGACATGAATTATCTGTTTAGTGTGCTAACACACTCTTGGCAGTTTGTTGTAACCAAGTATTGGTGCTAAATTGTGTGTTAATGGATGCTAGCTTGCTAGTTAGCTACGGCGTCATAGCTAGGCATCGTGGGTTGTTGTGGGTAGTTACTGTGTCTTGGCAGTGTCTTCGGCCGTGCCGGCTGTAGCACGAAGCGAGCTACCTAGCCGTTTTTTCGAACAGAGTCAGAGTCAACACAATAGCCATTGTGTGCCGGGTGTAGCACGAAGCTAGCTAGCTAGCCGTTCTTCAAACAAAGTCAACACAGTGGCCATTGCTAGCTACCCAACACGACCAGCTAACTGTACGGTAGTAGCTAAATACAATATACTTGTCCTAGCTAGCCAACGTCTAATCATTGCTGCGTCATGAAAGGAACTTGACACAGACACGAATGATCTGTTTAGTGTGTTATCACACTATTGGTGGTTTGTTGTGACCAAGTGTTGGTGCTAAACGGTGTGTTATTGTTATTGGATGCTAGCTTGCTAGTTAGCTATGGTGTCATAGTTAGCTAGCTGAATAAAGTGGGTTGAGTCTATTCCTTTAAACATTGAACCGCTGTGGTTCACAACAATTCTGATTTCTAAAGGTGGAAGTTGGGAGAGTTTTTGTTCGGGTGGTTCAGTGAAACAATTTTAGTTTCTGAGGTAGAAGTTTTTGGTGAGGGAGGCCCTGCTCTCTCCTCTCCCAGATGCTTAGCTCATTTCATTCCGATCTCCTCTGCATTTTTGTAGCCATTTGCTACAGCCTGTCAACTATGCCTCTGCCTATCCCTGTTCTCTCCTCTCTGCACAGGCTACACAAACGCACCACACCGCGTGGCTGCTGCCTCTCTAACCTGGTGGTCCCTGCACGCACCACCCACGTGGAGTTCCAGGTCGCAGGCAGCCTCTGGAACTGCCGTTCTGCTGCCAACAAAGCTGACTTCATCCCAGCCTATGCCAACCTCCAGTCCCTCGACTTCCTGGCGCTGACGGAAACATGGATCACCACTGAAAACACTGCAACTCCTACTGCTCTCTCCTCGTCTGACCATGTGTTCTCGCATACCCCGAGAGCATCTGGTCAGAGGGGTGGTGGTACAGGAATCCTCATCTCTCCCAAGTGGACATTCTCAATTTTTCCCCTAACCCATCTGTCTATCTCCTCATTTGAATTCCATGCTGTCACAGTCACTAGCCCATTTAAGCTTAATATCCTTGTCATCTATCGCCCTCCAGGTTCCCTTGGAGAGTTCATCAATGAGCTTGATGCCTTGATAAGTTCCTTCCCTGAGGATGGCTCACCCCTCACAGTTTTGGGGGATTTCAACCTCCCTATGTCCACATTTGACTAATTTCTCTCTGCCTCCTTCTTTCCACTCCTCTCCTCTTTTGACCTCACCCTCTCACCGTCCCCCCCTACTCACAAGGCAGGCAATACGCTTGACCTCATCTTCACTTGATGCTGCTCCTCTACTAATCTCACTGCAACTCCCCTCCATGTCTCCGACCACTACTTTGTTTCCTTTTCTCTCTCGCTCTCCTCCCACACTACTCACTCTGCCCCTACACAGATGGTAATGCGCCGCCGCAACCTTCGCTCTCTCTCTCCCACTACTCTCTCCTCTTCCATCCTATCATCTCTTCCCTCTGCTCAATCCTTCTCCCTCCAATCTCCTGATTCTGCCTCCTCAACCCTCCTCTCCTCCCTTTCTGCATCCTTTGACTCTCTGTGTCCCCTATCCTCCCGGCCGGCTCGGTCCTCCCCTCCAGCTCCGTGGCTTGATGACTCATTGCGAGCTCACAGAACAGAGCTCCGGGCAGCGGAGCGGAAATGGAAGAAAACTAAACTCCCTGCCGACCTGGCATCTTTTCACTCCCTCCTCTCTACATTTTCTTCATCTGTTTCTGCTGCTAAGGCCACCTTCTACCACTCTAAATTCCAAGCATCTGCCTCTAACCCTAGGAAGCTCTTTGCCACATTTTCCTCCCTCCTGAATCCCCCCCCCCCCCCTCCTCTCTCTCTGTGGATGACTTCGTCAACCACTTTGAAAAGAAGGTTGACGACATCCGATCCTCGTTTGTTAAGTCTAATGACACTGCTGGTCCTGCTCACACTGCCCTACCCTATGCTTTGACTTCTTTCTCCCCTCTCTCTCCAGATAAAATCCTGCGACTTGTGACTGCAGGCCGCCCAACAACCTGTCCGCTTGACCCCATCCCCTCCTCCCTTCTCCAGACCATCTCCGGTGACCTTCTCCCCTACCTCACCTCGCTGATCAACTCATCCTTGACCGCTGGCCATGTCCCTTCCATCTTCAAGAGAGCGAGAGTTGCTCCCCTTCTCAAAAAACCAACACTCGACCCCACCGATGTCAACAACTACAGACCAGTATCCCTTCTTTCTTTTCTTTCCAAAACTATTGAGCGTGCTGTCTTTAGCCAACTCTCTTGCTATCTCTCTCAGAATGACCTTCTTGATCCAAACCAATCAGGTTTCAGGACTGGTCATTCAACTGAGACTGCTCTTCTCTGTGTCACGGAGACTCTCCGCACTGCTAAAGCTAACTCTCTCTCCTCTGCTCTTGTCCTTCTAGACCTGTCTGCTGCCTTTGATACTGTGAACCATCAGATCCTCCTCTCCACCCTCTCCGAGCTGGGCATCTCTGGCGCGGCTCACTCCTGGATTGCGTCCTACCTGACCGGTCGCTCCTACCAAGTGGCGTGGCGAGAAGCTGTCTCCGCACCACGTGCTCTCACCACTGGTGTCCCCCAGGGCTCAGTTCTAGGCCCTCTCCTTTTCTCCCTATACACCAAGTCACTTGGCTCTGTCATATCCTCACATGGCCTTTCCTATCATTGCTACGCTGACGATACACAACTAATCTTCTCCTTTCCCCCTTCTGATAACCAGGTGGCGAATCGCATCTCTGCATGTCTGGCAGACATATCAGTATGGATGACGGATCACCACCTCAAGCTGAACCCTGGCAAGACGGAGCTGCTCTTCCTCCCGGGGAAGGACTGCCCGTTCCATGATCTCGCCATCACGGTTGACAACTCCGCTGTGTCCTCCTCCCAGAGTGCGAAGAGCCTAGGCGTGACCCTGGACAACACCCTGTCGTTCTCCGCCAACATCAAGGCGGTGACCCGCTCCTGCAGGTTCATGCTCTACAACATTCGGAGAGTACGACCCTGCCTTATACAGGAAGCGGCACAGGTCCTAATCCAGGCACTTGTCATCTCCCATCTGGACTACTGCAACTCGCTGTTGGCTGGCCTCCCTGCCTGTGCCATTAAACCCCTACAACTCATCCAGAATGCCGCAGCCCGTCTGGTGTTCAACCTTCCCAAGTTCTCTCACGTCACCCCCCTCCTCCGCACACTCCACTGGCTTCCAGTTGAAGCTCGCATCCGCTACAAGACCATGGTGCTTGCCTATGGAGCAGTGAGGGGAACGGCACCTCTGTACCTTCAGGCTCTGATCAGTCCCTACACCCAAACGAGGGCATTGCGTTCATCCACCTCTGGCCTGCTGGCTCCCCTTCCTCTGCGGAAGCATAGCTCCCGCTCAGCCCAGTCAAAACTGTTCGCTGCTCTGGCACCCCAATGGTGGAACAAGCTCCCTCACGACGCCAGGACAGCGGAGTCACTCACCACCTTCCGGAGACATTTGAAACCCCACCTCTTTAAGGAATACCTGGGATAGGATAAAGTAATCCTTCTAACCCCCCCCCCCCCCCCCCCAAATTGTAAAGTGGTTATCCCACTGGCTATAGGGTGAACGCACCAATTTGTGAGTCGCTCTGGCTAAGAGCGTCTGCTAAATGACGTTAATGTGCCCTTGAGCAAGGCACTTAACCCTAATTGCTCCTGTAAGTCGCTCTGGATAAGAGCGTCTGCTAAATGACTAAAATGTAAAATGTAAATGAAGTGCAGCTCAGTTTCCACCTCATTTTGTGGGCAGTGTGCACATAGCCTGTCTTCTCTTGAGAGCCAGTTCTGCCTACGGCGGTCTTTCTCAATAGCAAGGCTATGCTCACTGAGTGTACATAGTCAAAGATTTCCTTAAGTTTGGGTCAGTCACAGTGGTCAGGTATTCTGCCACTGTGTACTCTCTGTTTAGGGCCAAATAGCATTTTAGTTTGCTCAGTTTTTTTGATAATTCTTTCCAATGTGTCAAGTAATTCTCTTTTTGTTTTTTCATGATTTGGTTGGGTCTAATTGTGTTGTTGTTGTTGTTGTTGTTGTTGTTGTTGTTGTTATTGTCCTGGGGCTGTGTGGGGTCTGTTTGTGTTTGTGAACAGAGCTCCAGGACCAGCTTACTTAGGGTACTCTTCTCCAAGTTCATCTCTCTGTAGGTGATGGCTTTGTAATGGAAGGTTTGGGAATCGCTTCCTTTTAAGTGGTTATAGAATTTAACAGCTCTTTTCTGGATTTTGATAATTAGCGGGTATCGGCCTAATTCTGCTCTGCATGCATTATTTGGTGTTTTACGTTGTACACGAAGGATGTTTTTGCAGAACTCTGCATGCAGAGTCTCAATTTGGTGTTTGTCCCATTTGTGAATTCTTGGTTGGTGAGCGGACCCCAGACCTCACAACCATAAAGGATGGGTTCTAGAACTGATTCAAGTATTTTTAGCCAGATCCAAATTGGTATCTCTCTCATTGTCTGTTTCTTCAGTCAATCTATCTCTAGTCCAAGGTCTATTGATCATGCAGCAGTCTGGTCAACGTAACAGCATCGGGCCCCACTGACTTCCCTTACCAGACTTAATGTACTCAATAATGGTCAGTGTGTGATCAGCGTGCCTCTGCAGCTGTGACTGCTTCCCTTGACCTGGGGGACTGAGCACAAAAAAGGTTAGATGGAGGAGACAGGAGTGGAGGAGCGGCGTTTGCAGGGTCCCAGGGGTGAGGATTAATGGTGTGTGTCATTTCGCTATGGTGGCATATTTTGCTGGCGCCCGCCTGTAAAAACTGCTCCCCACACATCAGCCAGGCAGGGCAGGAGATGGTCTCTACCCCCCCAACCCCCCCCCCCCCCCAAGTGAAGTATATAGTAAACAAAAGTGAAATAAACAATAAATATTAACAGTAAACATTACACTCAGAAGTTCCAAAAGAATAAAGACATTTCAAATGTCATATTATGTATATATACAGTGTTGTAACAATGTGCAAATAGTTAAAGAACAAATGGGAAAATAAATAAACATTAATATGGGTTATATTTACAATGGTGTTTGTTCTTCACTGGTTGCCCTTTTCTTGTGGCAACAGGTCACAAATCTTGTAGCTTTGATGGCACACTGTGGTATTTAACCCAGTAGATATGGGAGTTTATCAAAATTGGGTTTGTTTTGGAATTCTTTGTGGATCGCTGTAATCTGAGGGAAATATGTGTTTCTAATATGGCCATACATTAGGCAGGAGATTAGGAAGTGCAGCTCAGTTTCCACCTCATTTTGTGGGCAGTGTGCACATAGACTGTCTTCTCTTGAGAGCCAGGTCTGCCTACGGCGGCCTTTCTCAATAGCAAGGCTATGCTCACTGAGTCTGTACATAGTCAAAGATTTCCTTAAGTTTGGGTTCAGTAACAGTCTCTCTCTCTCTCTCTCTCGCTCTCTCTCTCTCTCTCTCTCTCTCTCTCTCTCTCTCTCTCTCTCTCTCTCTCTCTCTCTCTCTCTCTCTCTCTCTCTCTCTCTCTACCTCCTACCCTCCCTGCTGTCCCCTCCTACCCTCCCTGCTGTCCCCTCCTATCCTCCCTGCTGTATCCCTCCTACCCTCCCTGCTGTATCCCTCCTACCCTCCCTGCTGTATCCCTCCTATCCTCCCTGCTGTATCCCTCCTACCCTCCCTGCTGTATCCCTCCTATCCTCCCTGCTGTATCCCTCCTACCCTCCCTGCTGTATCCCTCCTACCCTCCCTGCTGTATCCCTCCTATCCTCCCTGCTGTATCCCTCCTACCCTCCCTGCTGTATCCCTCCTACCCTCCCTGCTGTATCCCTCCTACCCTCCCTGCTGTTACCCTCCTTGTCCCTTTCTCCCATCACCCTGTCTTCCTCCCTGCCCGCTTCCCTTCGAGGTCACAGATGGTATAATTAGGGAACGACGAGGTAGAGAGGGGAAGAAGGGGAAAGGTGAGGCAGAGAAGGTAAATTAATCTTTGATCAGCACCTTCTTGCTAGACCGCCATCTATGTTAATATGATGATATCATCACTACAGAGGAGTCATCTATGTTAATATGATGATATCATCACTACAGATGCGTCATCTATGTTAATAAGATGATATCATCACTACAGAGGAGTCATCTATGTTAATATGATGATATCATCACTACAGATGAGTCATTATTGTTAATATGATGATATCATCACTACAGAGGAGTCATCTATGTTAATATGATGATATCATCACTACAGAGGAGTCATCTATGTTAATATGATGATATCATCACTACAGAGGAGTCATCTATGTTAATATGATGATATCATCACTGCAGAGGAGTCATCTATGTTAATATGATGATATCATCACTACAGAGGAGTCATCTATGTTAATATGATGATATCATCACTGCAGAGGAGTCATCTATGTTAATATGATGATATCATCACTACAGATGAGTCATCTATGTTAATATGATGATATCATCACTACAGAGGAGTCATCTATGTTAATATGATGATATCATCACTACAGATGAGTCATCTATGTTAATATGATGATATCATCACTACAGAGGAGTCATCTATGTTAATATGATGATATCATCACTGCAGAGGAGTCATCTATGTTAATATGATGATATCATCACTACAGATGAGTCATCTATGTTAATATGATGATATCATCACTGCAGAGGAGTCATCTATGTTAATATGATGATATCATCACTACAGAGGAGTCATCTATGTTAATATGATGATATCATCACTACAGAGGAGTCATCTATGTGGTCCTCTGTAGCTCAGCTGGTAGAGCACGGCGCTTGTAGCGCCAAGGTAGTGGGTTCGATCCCCGGGACCACCCATACACAAAAATGTATGCACGCATGACTGTAAGTCGCTTTGGATAAAAGCGTCTGCTAAATGGCATATTATTATTATTATTATAAGATGATATCATCACTACAGATGAGTCATCTGTGTTAATATGATGATATCATCACTACAGAGGAGTCATCTCTGTTAATATGATGATATCATCACTACAGATGAGTCATCTATGTTAATATGATGATATCATCACTACAGAGGAGTCATCTGTGTTAATATGATGATATCATCACTACAGAGGAGTCACCTATGTTAATATGATGATATCATCACTACAGATGAGTCATCTATGTTAATATGATGATATCATCACTACAGAGGAGTCATCTATGTTAATAAGATGATATCATCACTACAGATGAGTCATCTATGTTAATATGATGATATCATCACTACAGAGGAGTCATCTATGTTAATATGATGATATCATCACTACAGAGGAGTCATCTATGTTAATATGATGATATCATCACTACAGAGGAGTCATCTATGTTAATATGATGATATCATCACTACAGAGGAGTCATCTGTGTTAATATGATGATATCATCAATACAGAGGAGTCATCTGTGTTAATATGAGGATAGCAGCATTATTCATTATTATTTCTGTAATAATAAATATTTACTCAAATTGACTGAAATGACTGCTGTTCCATTGCTGTAGTGGTTTATGAGATACCGAAGAACAAAGGGTTAAAAAAAAAACGGTATAATACCTTACAGTAAGAGAGAGTACCTTAAAACCTGAGTGCTCAGGGAGTCCCTGAATATAAAACCTGACAAAATAGTATAAATAATGCACCAGACATGTTAGTTAGATGTAAAATTGCGTGACTAAGATCTTCTCTGCAAAAACGTCAAAATTTATGATGCATTTCTTGAGTTATCTTAGATTAATTCTGACTATTTTAAGGAAGTGTATACTGGCCAATGTGTCTCAAGATGGACAAACAGTACTATTGCCGCTTTTCAAGCGACAGTCTTTTAAGGGAGAATGCGAGCCACTCGTTGGGTTTGCCTAGCCAACTAGAGGCCCACTCCCCCCTCCCTACTCACACACTGCACTGCTTTCATCTGAATGAGCCATTACGTGTAATGGAGTGTTCATAGAACATCTGCTGACATCCACATTAGAGGAGAGAGAGTCTCTCTCTCTCTCTCTCTCTCTCTCTCTCTCTCTCTCTCTCTCTCTCTCTCTCTCTCTCTCTCTCTCTCTCTCTCTCTCTCTCTCTCTCTCTCTCTCTCTCTCTCTCTCTCTCTCTCTCTCTCTCTCTCTCTCTCTCTCTCTCTCTCTCTCTCTCTCTCTCTCTCTCTCTCTCTCTCTCTCTCTCTCTCTCTCTCTCTCTCTCTCTCTCTCTCTCTCTCTCTCTCTCTCTCTCTCTCTCTCTCTCTCTCTCTCTCTCTCTCTCTCTCTCTCTCTCTCTCTCTCTCTCTCTCTCTCTCTCTCTCTCTCTCTCTCTCTCTCTCTCTCTCTCTCTCTCTCTCTCCTCATCTCTCCCTCCATATATAATATATCATAGATTATCGATCTATGATCTATGATCTATTATCAATCAATCACATATTATTTACATTTACATTACATTTACGTCATTTAGCAGACGCTCTTATCCAGAGCGACTTACAAATTGGTGCATTCACCTTATAGCCAGTGGGATAACAACTTTACTTTTTTTTTTTTTTTTTTTTAGGGGGTGGGGGGGGTAGAAGGATTACTTTATCCTATCCCAGGTATTCCTTAAAGAGGTGGGGTTTCAAATGTCTCCGGAAGGTGGTGAGTGACTCCGCTGTCCTGGCGTCGTGAGGGAGCATGTTCCACCATTGGGGTGCCAGAGCAGCGAACAGTTTTGACTGGGCTGAGCGGGAGCTATGCTTCCGCAGAGGAAGGGGAGCCAGCAGGCCAGAGGTGGATGAACGCAATGCCCTCGTTTGGGTGTAGGGACTGATCAGAGCCTGAAGGTACGGAGGTGCCGTTCCCCTCACAGCTCCATAGGCAAGCACCATGGTCTTGTAACAGATGCGAGCTTCAACTGGAAGCCAGTGGAGTGTGCGGAGGAGCGGGGTGATTTATAAAGCCCTTTTTACATCAGCAGATGTCACAAAGTGCTATACAGAAACCCAGCCTAAAACCCCAAACAGCAAGCAATGCAGATGTAGAAGCACGGTGGCTAGGAAAAACTCCCTAGAAAGGCAGAAACCTAGGAAGAAACCTAGAGAGGAACCAGGCTCTGAGGGGTGGCCAGTCCCCTTCTGGCTGTGCCGGGTGGAGATTTTAACAGTACATGGCCATTAAGGAGAGATATTTCTGCAAGATGTACAAACGTTCATAGATGACCAGCAGGGTCAAATAATAATCACTGTGGTTGTAGAGGTTGCAACAGGTCAGTAAATCAGTCACTTGGCTTTTCATAGCCGGGCATTTAGAGGTTGAAATAGCAGGTGCGGTAAAGAGAGAGAGTTGAAAACAGCAGGTCTGGGACAAGGTAGCACGTCCGGTGAACAGGTCAGGGTTCCATAGCCGCAGGCAGAAGAGTGGAAACTGGAGCAGCAGCACGACCAGGTGGACTGGGGACAGCAAGGAGTCATCAGGCCAGGTAGTCCTGAGGCATGGTCCTAGGGCTCAGGTCCTCCGGGAGGGAAGGGATGAGAATTAGAGGGAGCATACTTAAATTCATACAGGACACCGGATAAGACAGGAGAATAACACCAGATATAACATACTGACCCACGGCACATAGACTATTGCAGCATAAATACTGGAGGCTGATCATAGATCATAGATCATAGATCAGAGATCATAGATCATGGATAATAAAAGAGTAGCAGCAGCGTATGTGAAGAATGTGAAAGTGTGTCTATGTGTGAGTCTGTGTGTGTGTTGTGTCAATATGCATGTGTGTGTGTGTGTTTTTTGTGTGTGTGTGCGTGCGTGCGTGCGTATGTAGTGTATGTGTGTGTGTGTGTGTGTGTGTGTGTGTGTTGGAGTGTCAGTGAAGTATGTGTGAGTGAGTGGGTAGGGTCCAATGTGTGGGTAGAGTCCAGTGAGTGGGTAGAGTCCAGTGTGTGGGTAGAGTCCAGTGTGTGGGTAGAGTCCAGTGTGTGGGTAGAGTCCAGTGTGAGGTAGAGTCCAGTGTGTGGTAGAGTCCAGTGTGGGGTAGAGTCCAGTGTGTGGTAGAGTCCAGTGTGTGGTAGAGTCCAGTGTGGGGTAGAATCCAGTGTGTGGGTAGAGTCCAGTGTGTGGGTAGAGTCCAGTGTGTGGGTAGAGTCCAGTGTGTGGGTAGAGTCCAGTGTGTAACTAGAGTCCAGTGAGTGGGTAGAGTCCAGTGTGTGGGTAGAGTCCGGTGAGTGATAGAGTCCAGTGAGTGGGTAGAGTCCAGTGTGTGGGTAGAGTCCAGTGAGTGGGTAGAGTCCAGTGTGTGGGTAGAGTCCAGTGTGTGGGTAGAGTCCAGTGAGTGGGTAGAGTCCAGTGTGTGGGTAGAGTCCAGTGTGTGGGTAGAGTCCAGTGTGTGGGTAGAGTCCAGTGTGTGGGTAGAGTCCAGTGTGGGGGTAGAGTCCAGTGTGTGGGTAGAGTCCAGTGTGTGGGTAGAGTCCAGTGTGAGGGTAGAGTCCAGTTTGTGGGTAGAGTCCAGTGTGTGGGTAGAGTCCAGTGTGTGGGTAGAGTCCAGTGTGTGGTAGAGTCCAGTGTGGGGTAGAGTCCAGTGTGTGGGTAGAGTCCAGTGTGTGGGTAGAGTCCAGTGTGTGGGTAGAGTCCAGTGTGTAACTAGAGTCCAGTGAGTGGGTAGAGTCCAGTGTGTGGGTAGAGTCCAGTGAGTGATAGAGTCCAGTGAGTGGGTAGAGTCCAGTGTGTGGTAGAGTCCAGTGTGTGGGTAGAGTCCAGTGTGTGGGTAGAGTCCAGTGTATGGGTAGAGTCCAGTGTGTGGGTAGAGTCCAGTGTGTGGGTAGAGTCCAGTGTGTGGGTAGAGTCCAGTGTGTGGGTAGAGTCCAGTGAGTGGGTAGAGTCCAGTGTGTGGGTAGAGTCCAGTGTGTGGGTAGAGTCCAGGGGTAGAGTCCAGTGTGTGGGTAGAGTCCAGTGTGTGGGTAGAGTCCAGTGTGAGGTAGAGTCCAGTGTGTGGGTAGAGTCCAGTGTGTGGGTAGAGTCCAGTGTGTGGGTAGAGTCCAGTGTGTGTGTAGAGTCCAGTGTGTGGGTAGAGTCCAGTGTGTGGTAGAGTCCAGTGTGTGGGTAGAGTCCAGTGTGTGGGTAGAGTCCAGTGTGAGGTAGAGTCCAGTGTGGGGGTAGAGTCCAGTGTGTGGTAGAGTCCAGTGAGTGGGTAGAGTCCAGTGTGTGGGTAGAGTCCAGTGTGTGGGTAGAGTCCAGTGTGTGGGTAGAGTCCAGTGTGTGGGTAGAGTCCAGTGGTAGAGTCCAGTGTGTGGGTAGAGTCCAGTGTGTGGGTAGAGTCCAGTGTGGGGGTAGAGTCCAGTGTGTGGGTAGAGTCCAGTGTGTGGGTAGAGTCCAGTGTGTGGGTAGAGTCCAGTGTGTGGTAGAGTCCAGTGTGTGGGTAGAGACAGTGTGTGGGAGTCAGTATAAAGGGAGTCAGTGTAAGGGAGTCAGTGTAAGGGAGTCAGTATAAAGGGAGTCAGTGTAAGGGAGTCAGTGTAAGGGAGTCAGTGTAAGGGAGTCAGTATAAAGGGTGTCAGTGTAAGGGAGTCAGTATAAAGGGAGTCAGTATAAAGGGAGTCAGTATAAAGGGAGTCAGTATAAAGGGAGTCAGTGTAAAGGGAGTCAGTATAAAGGGAGTCAGTATAAAGGGAGACAGTGTAAGGGAGTCAGTGTAAGGAGGTCAGTGTAAGGGAGTCAGTGTAAGGGAGACAGTGTAAGGGAGTCAGTGTAAGGGAGTAAGTGTAAGGGAGTCAGTTTAAGGGAGCCAGTTTAAGGGAGTCAGTATAAAGGGAGTCAGTATAAAGGGAGTCAGTTTAAGGGAGTCAGTGTAAGGGAGTCAGTGTAAGGGAGTCAGTTTAAGGGAGCCAGTGTAAGGGAGTCAGTATAAAGGGAGTCAGTATAAAGGGAGTCAGTATAAAGGGAGTCAGTGTAAGGGAGTCAGTGTAAAGGAGTCAGTGTAAGGGAGTTAGTGTAAGGGAGTCAGTGTAAAGGGAGTCAGTATAAAGGAGTCCGTATAAAGGGAGTCAGTATAAAGGGAGTCAGTATAAAGGGAGTCAGTATAAAGGAGTCAGTATAAAGGGAGTCAGTATAAAGGGAGTCAGTATAAAGGGAGTCAGTATAAAGGGAGTCAGTGTAAAGGGAGTCAGTATAAAGGGAGTCAGTGTAAAGGAGTCAGTATAAAGGGAGTCAGTATAAAGGGAAACAGTGCAAATCAACTAAGATAAATAAATACATAATAAAGAGGGTCAATTTAAATTGATTAAAGGGGAAGTTCACCCAGAAATACTTCTGGGCCCTTTATAACACTTGCCTGGTCGTTTGTCAGTACCCCAGACAGTTTTTAGGTCCATTTCTTGAGTATTTAGTAAAAAGCTGATTCTACCCCCGCCTTCCCCATAGAAACTCCATGCAAAGTCCATCATAAATACCTCCCAAACACACTGCTCTGGCATCTCATGAACACAATAGTCCTTGTAATTACTTTCTTTCTCAGTACAGTTTTTCAGCTAACTTATTTCAGTAGGCTAATTTTTACCAATGTATTTTGTTATTTTCGTATTGAAATCCAGGAAATAGATGAATGTGCACCTCGAGGCAGGACCTACAGTAGGTCGGGACTTCCGAGGTGGGCGTGGTTGAAGGATGTAAACAATCATTTTCTGTTCTCACTCCTTCACAGTATTTGCTGCCCTCGTCAAATGTAGTAAAGAATGTCAGATGGAGAACAAAGAGGATATTGGAGCCCTGCCTTATTATCAGAATGGTACTCTTGTGCCATATCTGTTTGATCCAGATTATACTATACTATACTATACTATAATATATACTATATACTATATACTATATACTATATTATTCTATTATATTATACAGATTATACTGAGGCTGAGTTGTTCCATTTGTGGGCTGACTAAAAGAAAAGAGCTGGAGAGAGACAGGACCTAGCAGATGTTGAGGAAACACAGTCTCTTCCTAGGCTGCAGGAGGAAACACAGGCTCTTCCCAGAATGCAGGAGGAAACACAGGCTATTCCCAGAATGCAGGAGGAAACACAGGCTCTTCCCAGAATGCAGGAGGAAACACAGGCTCTTCCTAGGCTCTTCCCAGAATGCAGGAGGAAACACAGGCTCTTCCTAGGCTCTTCCCAGAATGCAGGAGGAAACACAGGCTCTTCCTAGGCTCTTCCCAGAATGCAGGAGGAAACACAGGCTCTTCCTAGGCTCTTCCCAGAATGCAGGGTGACTGCAGGGTGACTGTTGGTGCAGTTGCAGGAGATGCCTAGCTCTACCAACAGACAGTGAATGTCTCAGCTGTGGAGAACAGGACCAGCTTGTTCCCATAATGCAGGAGACAGAGCATCAGACTGACGATGAAGCAGTTCCAGCCTGTGTGGAAAGGACCTGCCACACCTAACGGTCCAAATGGGAAGCCCAGGATCAACTGGAAAGGACCTGCCACACCTAACGGTCCAAATGGGAAGCCCAGGATCAACTGGAAAGGACCTGCCACACCTGACGGTCCAAATGGGAAGCCCAGGATCAACTGGAAAGGACCTGCCACACCTAACGGTCCAAATGGGAAGCCCAGGATCAACTGGAAAGGACCTGCCACACCTAACGGTCCAAATGGGAAGCCCAGGATCAACTGGAAAGGACCTGCCACACCTAACGGTCCAAATGGGAAGCCCAGGATCAACTGGAAAGGACCTGCCACACCTAACGGTCCAAATGGGAAGCCCAGGATCAACTGGAAAGGACCTGCCACACCTAACGGTCCAAATGGGAAGCCCAGGATCAACTGGAAAGGACCTGCCACACCTGACGGTCCAAATGGGAAGCCCAGGATCAACTGGAAAGGACCTGCCACACCTGACGGTCCAAATGGGAAGCCCAGGATCAACTGGAAAGGACCTGCCACACCTGACGGTCCAAATGGGAAGCCCAGGATCAACTGGAAAGGACCTGCCACACCTGACGGTCCAAATGGGAAGCCCAGGATCAACTGGAAAGGACCTGCCACACCTGACGGTCCAAATGGGAAGCCCAGGATCAACTGGAAAGGACCTGCCACACCTGACGGTCCAAATGGGAAGCCCAGGATCAACTGGAAAGGACCTGCCACACCTAACGGTCCAAATGGGAAGCCCAGGATCAACTGGAAAGGACCTGCCACACCTAACGGTCCAAATGGGAATCCCAGGATCAACTGGAAAGGACCTGCCACACCTAACGGTCCAAATGGGAATCCCAGGATCAACTGGAAAGGACCTGCCACACCTAACGGTCCAAATGGGAAGCCCAGGATCAACTGGAAAGGACCTGCCACACCTAACGGTCCAAATGGGAAGCCCAGGATCAACTGGAAAGGACCTGCCACACCTGACGGTCCAAATGGGAAGCCCAGGATCAACTGGAAAGGACCTGCCACACCTGACGGTCCAAATGGGAAGCCCAGGATCAACTGGAAAGGACCTGCCACACCTGACGGTCCAAATGGGAATCCCAGGATCAACTGGAAAGGACCTGCCACACCTGACGGTCCAAATGGGAAGCCCAGGATCAACTGGAAAGGACCTGCCACACCTGACGGTCCAAATGGGAAGCCCAGGATCAACTGGAAAGGACCTGCCACACCTGACGGTCCAAATGGGAAGCCCAGGATCAACTGGAAAGGACCTGCCACACCTGACGGTCCAAATGGGAAGCCCAGGATCAACTGGAAAGGACCTGCCACACCTAACGGTCCAAATGGGAAGCCCAGGATCAACTGGAAAGGACCTGCCACACCTAACGGTCCAAATGGGAAGCCCAGGATCAACTGGAAAGGACCTGCCACACCTAACGGTCCAAATGGGAAGCCCAGGATCAACTGGAAAGGACCTGCCACACCTAACGGTCCAAATGGGAAGCCCAGGATCAACTGGAAAGGACCTGCCACACCTAACGGTCCAAATGGGAAGCCCAGGATCAACTGGAAAGGACCTGCCACACCTAACGGTCCAAATGGGAAGCCCAGGATCAACTGGAAAGGACCTGCCACACCTAACGGTCCAAATGGGAAGCCCAGGATCAACTGGAAAGGACCTGCCACACCTAACGGTCCAAATGGGAAGCCCAGGATCAACTGGAAAGGACCTGCCACACCTAACGGTCCAAATGGGAATCCCAGGATCAACTGGAAAGGACCTGCCACACCTAACGGTCCAAATGGGAAGCCCAGGATCAACTGGAAAGGACCTGCCACACCTGACGGTCCAAATGGGAAGCCCAGGATCAACTGGAAAGGACCTGCCACACCTGACGGTCCAAATGGGAAGCCCAGGATCAACTGGAAACGGACCTGCCACACCTGACGGTCCAAATGGGAAGCCCAGGATCAACTGGAAACGACCTGCCACACCTGACGGTCCAAATGGGAATCCCAGGATCAACTGGAAAGGACCTGCCACACCTGACGGTCCAAATGGGAAGCCCAGGATCAACTGGAAACGACCTGCCACACCTGACGGTCCAAATGGGAAGCCCAGGATCAACTGGAAAGGACCTGCCACACCTGACGGTCCAAATGGGAAGCCCAGGATCAACTGGAAAGGACCTGCCACACCTAACGGTCCAAATGGGAAGCCCAGGATCAACTGGAAAGGACCTGCCACACCTAACGGTCCAAATGGGAAGCCCAGGATCAACTGGAAAGGACCTGCCACACCTAACGGTCCAAATGGGAAGCCCAGGATCAACTGGAAAGGACCTGCCACACCTAACGGTCCAAATGGGAAGCCCAGGATCAACTGGAAAGGACCTGCCACACCTAACGGTCCAAATGGGAAGCCCAGGATCAACTGGAAAGGACCTGCCACACCTAACGGTCCAAATGGGAAGCCCAGGATCAACTGGAAAGGACCTGCCACACCTAACGGTCCAAATGGGAAGCCCAGGATCAACTGGAAAGGACCTGCCACACCTAACGGTCCAAATGGGAAGCCCAGGATCAACTGGAAAGGACCTGCCACACCTAACGGTCCAAATGGGAAGCCCAGGATCAACTGGAAAGGACCTGCCACACCTAACGGTCCAAATGGGAAGCCCAGGATCAACTGGAAAGGACCTGCCACACCTAACGGTCCAAATGGGAAGCCCAGGATCAACTGGAAAGGACCTGCCACACCTAACGGTCCAAATGGGAAGCCCAGGATCAACTGGAAAGGACCTGCCACACCTAACGGTCCAAATGGGAAGCCCAGGATCAACTGGAAAGGACCTGCCACACCTAACGGTCCAAATGGGAAGCCCAGGATCAACTGGAAAGGACCTGCCACACCTAACGGTCCAAATGGGAAGCCCAGGATCAACTGGAAAGGACCTGCCACACCTGACGGTCCAAATGGGAAGCCCAGGATCAACTGGAAAGGACCTGCCACACCTGACGGTCCAAATGGGAAGCCCAGGATCAACTGGAAAGGACCTGCCACACCTGACGGTCCAAATGGGAAGCCCAGGATCAACTGGAAAGGACCTGCCACACCTGACGGTCCAAATGGGAAGCCCAGGATCAACTGGAAAGGACCTGCCACACCTGACGGTCCAAATGGGAAGCCCAGGATCAACTGGAAAGGACCTGCCACACCTGACGGTCCAAATGGGAAGCCCAGGATCAACTGGAAAGGACCTGCCACACCTGACGGTCCAAATGGGAAGCCCAGGATCAACTGGAAAGGACCTGCCACACCTGACGGTCCAAATGGGAAGCCCAGGATCAACTGGAAAGGACCTGCCACACCTAACGGTCCAAATGGGAAGCCCAGGATCAACTGGAAAGGACCTGCCACACCTAACGGTCCAAATGGGAAGCCCAGGATCAACTGGAAAGGACCTGCCACACCTAACGGTCCAAATGGGAAGCCCAGGATCAACTGGAAAGGACCTGCCACACCTAACGGTCCAAATGGGAAGCCCAGGATCAACTGGAAAGGACCTGCCACACCTAACGGTCCAAATGGGAAGCCCAGGATCAACTGGAAAGGACCTGCCACACCTAACGGTCCAAATGGGAAGCCCAGGATCAACTGGAAAGGACCTGCCACACCTAACGGTCCAAATGGGAAGCCCAGGATCAACTGGAAAGGACCTGCCACACCTAACGGTCCAAATGGGAAGCCCAGGATCAACTGGAAAGGACCTGCCACACCTGACGGTCCAAATGGGAAGCCCAGGATCAACTGGAAAGGACCTGCCACACCTGACGGTCCAAATGGGAAGCCCAGGATCAACTGGAAAGGACCTGCCACACCTGACGGTCCAAATGGGAAGCCCAGGATCAACTGGAAAGGACCTGCCACACCTAACGGTCCAAATGGGAAGCCCAGGATCAACTGGAAAGGACCTGCCACACCTAACGGTCCAAATGGGAAGCCCAGGATCAACTGGAAAGGACCTGCCACACCTAACGGTCCAAATGGGAATCCCAGGATCAACTGGAAAGGACCTGCCACACCTAACGGTCCAAATGGGAAGCCCAGGATCAACTGGAAAGGACCTGCCACACCTAACGGTCCAAATGGGAAGCCCAGGATCAACTGGAAAGGACCTGCCACACCTAACGGTCCAAATGGGAAGCCCAGGATCAACTGGAAAGGACCTGCCACACCTAACGGTCCAAATGGGAAGCCCAGGATCAACTGGAAAGGACCTGCCACACCTAACGGTCCAAATGGGAAGCCCAGGATCAACTGGAAAGGACCTGCCACACCTAACGGTCCAAATGGGAAGCCCAGGATCAACTGGAAAGGACCTGCCACACCTAACGGTCCAAATGGGAAGCCCAGGATCAACTGGAAAGGACCTGCCACACCTAACGGTCCAAATGGGAAGCCCAGGATCAACTGGAAAGGACCTGCCACACCTAACGGTCCAAATGGGAAGCCCAGGATCAACTGGAAAGGACCTGCCACACCTAACGGTCCAAATGGGAAGCCCAGGATCAACTGGAAAGGACCTGCCACACCTAACGGTCCAAATGGGAAGCCCAGGATCAACTGGAA
This sequence comes from Coregonus ussuriensis, assembly GCA_031479575.1. Classification (NCBI taxonomy): domain Eukaryota; kingdom Metazoa; phylum Chordata; class Actinopteri; order Salmoniformes; family Salmonidae; genus Coregonus; species Coregonus ussuriensis. The sequence continues at coordinate 1,237,488 of CM062489.1, forward strand.
AGGACCTGCCACACCTAACGGTCCAAATGGGAAGCCCAGGATCAACTGGAAAGGACCTGCCACACCTAACGGTCCAAATGGGAAGCCCAGGATCAACTGGAAAGGACCTGCCACACCTAACGGTCCAAATGGGAAGCCCAGGATCAACTGGAAAGGACCTGCCACACCTAACGGTCCAAATGGGAAGCCCAGGATCAACTGGAAAGGACCTGCCACACCTAACGGTCCAAATGGGAAGCCCAGGATCAACTGGAAAGGACCTGCCACACCTAACGGTCCAAATGGGAAGCCCAGGATCAACTGGAAAGGACCTGCCACACCTAACGGTCCAAATGGGAAGCCCAGGATCAACTGGAAAGGACCTGCCACACCTAACGGTCCAAATGGGAAGCCCAGGATCAACTGGAAAGGACCTGCCACACCTAACGGTCCAAATGGGAAGCCCAGGATCAACTGGAAAGGACCTGCCACACCTAACGGTCCAAATGGGAAGCCCAGGATCAACTGGAAAGGACCTGCCACACCTAACGGTCCAAATGGGAAGCCCAGGATCAACTGGAAAGGACCTGCCACACCTAACGGTCCAAATGGGAAGCCCAGGATCAACTGGAAAGGACCTGCCACACCTAACGGTCCAAATGGGAAGCCCAGGATCAACTGGAAAGGACCTGCCACACCTAACGGTCCAAATGGGAAGCCCAGGATCAACTGGAAAGGACCTGCCACACCTAACGGTCCAAATGGGAAGCCCAGGATCAACTGGAAAGGACCTGCCACACCTAACGGTCCAAATGGGAAGCCCAGGATCAACTGGAAAGGACCTGCCACACCTAACGGTCCAAATGGGAAGCCCAGGATCAACTGGAAAGGACCTGCCACACCTAACGGTCCAAATGGGAAGCCCAGGATCAACTGGAAAGGACCTGCCACACCTAACGGTCCAAATGGGAAGCCCAGGATCAACTGGAAAGGACCTGCCACACCTAACGGTCCAAATGGGAAGCCCAGGATCAACTGGAAAGGACCTGCCACACCTAACGGTCCAAATGGGAAGCCCAGGATCAACTGGAAAGGACCTGCCACACCTAACGGTCCAAATGGGAAGCCCAGGATCAACTGGAAAGGACCTGCCACACCTAACGGTCCAAATGGGAAGCCCAGGATCAACTGGAAAGGACCTGCCACACCTAACGGTCCAAATGGGAAGCCCAGGATCAACTGGAAAGGACCTGCCACACCTAACGGTCCAAATGGGAAGCCCAGGATCAACTGGAAAGGACCTGCCACACCTAACGGTCCAAATGGGAAGCCCAGGATCAACTGGAAAGGACCTGCCACACCTAACGGTCCAAATGGGAAGCCCAGGATCAACTGGAAAGGACCTGCCACACCTAACGGTCCAAATGGGAAGCCCAGGATCAACTGGAAAGGACCTGCCACACCTAACGGTCCAAATGGGAAGCCCAGGATCAACTGGAAAGGACCTGCCACACCTAACGGTCCAAATGGGAAGCCCAGGATCAACTGGAAAGGACCTGCCACACCTAACGGTCCAAATGGGAAGCCCAGGATCAACTGGAAAGGACCTGCCACACCTAACGGTCCAAATGGGAAGCCCAGGATCAACTGGAAAGGACCTGCCACACCTAACGGTCCAAATGGGAAGCCCAGGATCAACTGGAAAGGACCTGCCACACCTAACGGTCCAAATGGGAAGCCCAGGATCAACTGGAAAGGACCTGCCACACCTAACGGTCCAAATGGGAAGCCCAGGATCAACTGGAAAGGACCTGCCACACCTAACGGTCCAAATGGGAAGCCCAGGATCAACTGGAAAGGACCTGCCACACCTAACGGTCCAAATGGGAAGCCCAGGATCAACTGGAAAGGACCTGCCACACCTAACGGTCCAAATGGGAAGCCCAGGATCAACTGGAAAGGACCTGCCACACCTAACGGTCCAAATGGGAAGCCCAGGATCAACTGGAAAGGACCTGCCACACCTAACGGTCCAAATGGGAAGCCCAGGATCAACTGGAAAGGACCTGCCACACCTAACGGTCCAAATGGGAAGCCCAGGATCAACTGGAAAGGACCTGCCACACCTAACGGTCCAAATGGGAAGCCCAGGATCAACTGGAAAGGACCTGCCACACCTAACGGTCCAAATGGGAAGCCCAGGATCAACTGGAAAGGACCTGCCACACCTAACGGTCCAAATGGGAAGCCCAGGATCAACTGGAAAGGACCTGCCACACCTAACGGTCCAAATGGGAAGCCCAGGATCAACTGGAAAGGACCTGCCACACCTAACGGTCCAAATGGGAAGCCCAGGATCAACTGGAAAGGACCTGCCACACCTAACGGTCCAAATGGGAAGCCCAGGATCAACTGGAAAGGACCTGCCACACCTAACGGTCCAAATGGGAAGCCCAGGATCAACTGGAAAGGACCTGCCACACCTAACGGTCCAAATGGGAAGCCCAGGATCAACTGGAAAGGACCTGCCACACCTAACGGTCCAAATGGGAAGCCCAGGATCAACTGGAAAGGACCTGCCACACCTAACGGTCCAAATGGGAAGCCCAGGATCAACTGGAAAGGACCTGCCACACCTAACGGTCCAAATGGGAAGCCCAGGATCAACTGGAAAGGACCTGCCACACCTAACGGTCCAAATGGGAAGCCCAGGATCAACTGGAAAGGACCTGCCACACCTAACGGTCCAAATGGGAAGCCCAGGATCAACTGGAAAGGACCTGCCACACCTAACGGTCCAAATGGGAAGCCCAGGATCAACTGGAAAGGACCTGCCACACCTAACGGTCCAAATGGGAAGCCCAGGATCAACTGGAAAGGACCTGCCACACCTAACGGTCCAAATGGGAAGCCCAGGATCAACTGGAAAGGACCTGCCACACCTAACGGTCCAAATGGGAAGCCCAGGATCAACTGGAAAGGACCTGCCACACCTAACGGTCCAAATGGGAAGCCCAGGATCAACTGGAAAGGACCTGCCACACCTAACGGTCCAAATGGGAAGCCCAGGATCAACTGGAAAGGACCTGCCACACCTAACGGTCCAAATGGGAAGCCCAGGATCAACTGGAAAGGACCTGCCACACCTAACGGTCCAAATGGGAAGCCCAGGATCAACTGGAAAGGACCTGCCACACCTAACGGTCCAAATGGGAAGCCCAGGATCAACTGGAAAGGACCTGCCACACCTAACGGTCCAAATGGGAAGCCCAGGATCAACTGGAAAGGACCTGCCACACCTAACGGTCCAAATGGGAAGCCCAGGATCAACTGGAAAGGACCTGCCACACCTAACGGTCCAAATGGGAAGCCCAGGATCAACTGGAAAGGACCTGCCACACCTAACGGTCCAAATGGGAAGCCCAGGATCAACTGGAAAGGACCTGCCACACCTAACGGTCCAAATGGGAAGCCCAGGATCAACTGGAAAGGACCTGCCACACCTAACGGTCCAAATGGGAAGCCCAGGATCAACTGGAAAGGACCTGCCACACCTAACGGTCCAAATGGGAAGCCCAGGATCAACTGGAAAGGACCTGCCACACCTAACGGTCCAAATGGGAAGCCCAGGATCAACTGGAAAGGACCTGCCACACCTAACGGTCCAAATGGGAAGCCCAGGATCAACTGGAAAGGACCTGCCACACCTAACGGTCCAAATGGGAAGCCCAGGATCAACTGGAAAGGACCTGCCACACCTAACGGTCCAAATGGGAAGCCCAGGATCAACTGGAAAGGACCTGCCACACCTAACGGTCCAAATGGGAAGCCCAGGATCAACTGGAAAGGACCTGCCACACCTAACGGTCCAAATGGGAAGCCCAGGATCAACTGGAAAGGACCTGCCACACCTAACGGTCCAAATGGGAAGCCCAGGATCAACTGGAAAGGACCTGCCACACCTAACGGTCCAAATGGGAAGCCCAGGATCAACTGGAAAGGACCTGCCACACCTAACGGTCCAAATGGGAAGCCCAGGATCAACTGGAAAGGACCTGCCACACCTAACGGTCCAAATGGGAAGCCCAGGATCAACTGGAAAGGACCTGCCACACCTAACGGTCCAAATGGGAAGCCCAGGATCAACTGGAAAGGACCTGCCACACCTAACGGTCCAAATGGGAAGCCCAGGATCAACTGGAAAGGACCTGCCACACCTAACGGTCCAAATGGGAAGCCCAGGATCAACTGGAAAGGACCTGCCACACCTAACGGTCCAAATGGGAAGCCCAGGATCAACTGGAAAGGACCTGCCACACCTAACGGTCCAAATGGGAAGCCCAGGATCAACTGGAAAGGACCTGCCACACCTAACGGTCCAAATGGGAAGCCCAGGATCAACTGGAAAGGACCTGCCACACCTAACGGTCCAAATGGGAAGCCCAGGATCAACTGGAAAGGACCTGCCACACCTAACGGTCCAAATGGGAAGCCCAGGATCAACTGGAAAGGACCTGCCACACCTAACGGTCCAAATGGGAAGCCCAGGATCAACTGGAAAGGACCTGCCACACCTAACGGTCCAAATGGGAAGCCCAGGATCAACTGGAAAGGACCTGCCACACCTAACGGTCCAAATGGGAAGCCCAGGATCAACTGGAAAGGACCTGCCACACCTAACGGTCCAAATGGGAAGCCCAGGATCAACTGGAAAGGACCTGCCACACCTAACGGTCCAAATGGGAAGCCCAGGATCAACTGGAAAGGACCTGCCACACCTAACGGTCCAAATGGGAAGCCCAGGATCAACTGGAAAGGACCTGCCACACCTAACGGTCCAAATGGGAAGCCCAGGATCAACTGGAAAGGACCTGCCACACCTAACGGTCCAAATGGGAAGCCCAGGATCAACTGGAAAGGACCTGCCACACCTAACGGTCCAAATGGGAAGCCCAGGATCAACTGGAAAGGACCTGCCACACCTAACGGTCCAAATGGGAAGCCCAGGATCAACTGGAAAGGACCTGCCACACCTAACGGTCCAAATGGGAAGCCCAGGATCAACTGGAAAGGACCTGCCACACCTAACGGTCCAAATGGGAAGCCCAGGATCAACTGGAAAGGACCTGCCACACCTAACGGTCCAAATGGGAAGCCCAGGATCAACTGGAAAGGACCTGCCACACCTAACGGTCCAAATGGGAAGCCCAGGATCAACTGGAAAGGACCTGCCACACCTAACGGTCCAAATGGGAAGCCCAGGATCAACTGGAAAGGACCTGCCACACCTAACGGTCCAAATGGGAAGCCCAGGATCAACTGGAAAGGACCTGCCACACCTAACGGTCCAAATGGGAAGCCCAGGATCAACTGGAAAGGACCTGCCACACCTAACGGTCCAAATGGGAAGCCCAGGATCAACTGGAAAGGACCTGCCACACCTAACGGTCCAAATGGGAAGCCCAGGATCAACTGGAAAGGACCTGCCACACCTAACGGTCCAAATGGGAAGCCCAGGATCAACTGGAAAGGACCTGCCACACCTAACGGTCCAAATGGGAAGCCCAGGATCAACTGGAAAGGACCTGCCACACCTAACGGTCCAAATGGGAAGCCCAGGATCAACTGGAAAGGACCTGCCACACCTAACGGTCCAAATGGGAAGCCCAGGATCAACTGGAAAGGACCTGCCACACCTAACGGTCCAAATGGGAAGCCCAGGATCAACTGGAAAGGACCTGCCACACCTAACGGTCCAAATGGGAAGCCCAGGATCAACTGGAAAGGACCTGCCACACCTAACGGTCCAAATGGGAAGCCCAGGATCAACTGGAAAGGACCTGCCACACCTAACGGTCCAAATGGGAAGCCCAGGATCAACTGGAAAGGACCTGCCACACCTAACGGTCCAAATGGGAAGCCCAGGATCAACTGGAAAGGACCTGCCACACCTAACGGTCCAAATGGGAAGCCCAGGATCAACTGGAAAGGACCTGCCACACCTAACGGTCCAAATGGGAAGCCCAGGATCAACTGGAAAGGACCTGCCACACCTAACGGTCCAAATGGGAAGCCCAGGATCAACTGGAAAGGACCTGCCACACCTAACGGTCCAAATGGGAAGCCCAGGATCAACTGGAAAGGACCTGCCACACCTAACGGTCCAAATGGGAAGCCCAGGATCAACTGGAAAGGACCTGCCACACCTAACGGTCCAAATGGGAAGCCCAGGATCAACTGGAAAGGACCTGCCACACCTAACGGTCCAAATGGGAAGCCCAGGATCAACTGGAAAGGACCTGCCACACCTAACGGTCCAAATGGGAAGCCCAGGATCAACTGGAAAGGACCTGCCACACCTAACGGTCCAAATGGGAAGCCCAGGATCAACTGGAAAGGACCTGCCACACCTAACGGTCCAAATGGGAAGCCCAGGATCAACTGGAAAGGACCTGCCACACCTAACGGTCCAAATGGGAAGCCCAGGATCAACTGGAAAGGACCTGCCACACCTAACGGTCCAAATGGGAAGCCCAGGATCAACTGGAAAGGACCTGCCACACCTAACGGTCCAAATGGGAAGCCCAGGATCAACTGGAAAGGACCTGCCACACCTAACGGTCCAAATGGGAAGCCCAGGATCAACTGGAAAGGACCTGCCACACCTAACGGTCCAAATGGGAAGCCCAGGATCAACTGGAAAGGACCTGCCACACCTAACGGTCCAAATGGGAAGCCCAGGATCAACTGGAAAGGACCTGCCACACCTAACGGTCCAAATGGGAAGCCCAGGATCAACTGGAAAGGACCTGCCACACCTAACGGTCCAAATGGGAAGCCCAGGATCAACTGGAAAGGACCTGCCACACCTAACGGTCCAAATGGGAAGCCCAGGATCAACTGGAAAGGACCTGCCACACCTAACGGTCCAAATGGGAAGCCCAGGATCAACTGGAAAGGACCTGCCACACCTACGGTCCCAAATGGGAAGCCCAGGATTCAACTGGAAAGGACCTGCCACACCTAACGGTCCAAATGGGAAGCCCAGGATCAACTGGAAAGGACCTGCCACACCTGAACGGTCCAAATGGGAAGCCCAGGATCAACTGGAAAGGACCTGCCACACCTGAACGGTCCAAATGGGAAGCCCAGGATCAACTGGAAAGGACCTGCCACACCCTACGGTCCAAATGGGAAGCCCAGGATCAACTGGAAAGGACCTGCCACACCTAACGGTCCAAATGGGAAGCCCAGGATCAACTGGAAAGGACCTGCCACACCTAACGGTCCAAATGGGAAGCCCAGGATCAACTGGAAAGGACCTGCCACACCTAACGGTCCAAATGGGAAGCCGGATTCACTGAATGGACCTGCCACACCATAACGGGTCCAAATATGGGAGCCCCTAGGATTCACTGGAATAGGACCTGCCACACCTAACGGTCCAAATGGGAAGCCCAGGATCAACTGGAAAGGACCTGCCACACCTAACGGCTCCAAATTGGGAAGCCCAGGATCAACTGAAAGGACCTGCACACCTAACGGTCCAAATGGGAAGCCCAGATCAAACTGGAAACGACCTGCCACACCTAACGGTCCAAATGGGAAGCCCAGATCAACTGGAATGGACCTGCCACACCTAAACGGTCCAAATGGGAAGCCCAGGATCAACTGAAAGGACCTGCCACACCTAACGGTCCAAATGGGAAGCCCAGGATCTACTGGAAAGGACCTGCCACACCTAACGGTCCAAATGGGAAGCCCAGGATCAACTGGAAAGGACCTGCCACACCTAACGGTCCAAATGGGAAGCCCAGGATCAACTGGAAACGACCTGCCACACCTAACAGTCCAAATGGGAAGCTCTCTGAAGCCTAAGTATTTTGGCTGATATTATTCACAGGATATTTATATGACTCTCTAAGGTGAAAATAAATAGCCTACCTAATGACAGCCTTCCACTGTGTTTTCCAGTCTCCTGCCTACACCCCATAATGTAACTGGCTACTGTAGTCCCCTTCAAGTAGTCTGACAATGATGACCTGCTGGCTAATGTAACAGGCTACTGTAGTCCCCTTCAAGCAGTCTGACAATGATGACATGCTGGCTAATGTAACTGGCTACTGTAGTCCCCTTCATGCTGGCTAGGTAAACAGTGTCTAGAACGAGTGGATACGTGCCATAGAAATATAATGTATGGGACGCGCACTTCACAATCTGGGTCTACATAAACCATAAGTTATATGACCAAACAGTGTAAAGTATAAAGTCAATAGTGGTAGTAGAGAACAACATGTTGCTTGTAATTGCCAGTCTAGTTTGTCCACCAATAATCTCCTACCTGTAAACCCACACACAAGAGGAAGACAAACAGCCTCACACTTGACCACTAACAGCCTTTGAACAATGACTTTGCTATACAGTCTAAAACAACAAGCTATCCATCAATAGTATTGAAGCAGGTAACCTTTTGGTTAAAGTTTTGGGCTAGTAACCGAAAGGTTGCTGGTTTGAATCCCTGAGCCGACAAGGTGAAAAATCTGTCTGTGCCCATGAGCAAGGCACTTAATCCTAACTGCTCCTGTTAGTCACTCTGGATTAATGAAGATGCTTAATGATCTCTGAGACTGTTAGATGTTCTGTTGTATTGTCCTGGGACTGTTTGATCTCTGAGACTGTTATATGTTATGTTGTATTGTCCTAGGACTGTTTGATCTCTGAGACTGTTAGATGTTATGTTGTATTGTCCTAGGACTGTTTATTGTCTTGACTGTTGTATATAACATGTCATGTATTTATGTTCTGTTTCTCTAGACAATACAGACTGGCCTCTTATTGGATCACCCTGGAGTGGATGCTGAAGGGAGGACATCGAGGTGGAATTCAAAGACAGGTACTCCCAGCCTCTGTGTCTCTAGACAATACAGAGAGAGAGAGAGAGAGAGAGAGAGAGAGAGAGAGAGAGAGAGAGAGAGAGAGAGAGAGAGAGAGAGAGAGAGAGAGAGAGAGAGAGAGAGAGAGAGAGAGAGAGAGAGAGAGAGAGAGAGAGAGAAGAGAGCAGAGAGAGAGCGAGAGAAGAGAGAGAGAGAGAGAGAGAGAGAGAGAGAGAGAGAGAGAGAGAGAGAGAGAGAGAGAGAAGAGTGAGCAGAGAGAGAGCGAGAGAAAGAGAGAGAGAGAGAGAGAGAGAGAGAGAGAGAGAGAGAGAGAGAGAGAGAGAGAGAGAGAGAGAGAGCAGAGAGAGAGAGAGAGAGAGAAGAGAGAGAGAGAGAGAGAAGAGTGAGCAGAGAGAGAGAGAGAGAGAGAGAGAGAGAGAGAGAGAGAGAGAGAGAGAGAGAGAGAGAGAGAGAGAGAGAGCGAGAGAGAGAGAGAGAGAGAGAGAGGAGAGAGCAGAGAGAGAGAGAGAGAGAGAAGAGTGAGCAGAGAGAGAGAGCGCGAGAGAGAGAGAGCGCGAGAGAGAGAGAGAGAGAGAGAGAGAGAGAGAGAGAGAGAGAGAGAGAGAGAGACATAGTGAGACAGAGAGAGAGAGAGACAGAGAGACATAGTGAGACAGAGAGAGAGAGAGAGAGAGAGAGAGAGAGAGAGAGAGAGAGAGAGAGAGAGAGAGAGAGAGAGAGAGAGAGAGAGAGAGAGAGAGAGAGAGACAGAGAGCGAGAGAGAGAGAGAGAGAGAGAGAAAGAGACAGAGAAAGAGAGATACAGAGAGAGAGAGAGAGAGAGACAGAGTGAGACAGAGAGCGAGAAAGAGACAGAGAAAGAGAGATACAGAGAGAGAGAGAGAGAGAGACAGAGTGAGACAGAGAGCGAGAGAGAGAGAGCGAGGCAGAGACAGAGAAAGAGAGATACAGAGAGAGAGAGAGAGAGAGAGACAGAGTGAGACAGAGAGCGAGAGAGAGAGAGAGAAAGAGAGAGACAGAGAGAGAAAGAGAGAGAGATAGAGAGAGACATAGAGAGAGAGAGAGAGAGGGAGACAGAGAGAGAGAGAGAGAGTGAGAGAGAGAGAGAGAGAGAGAGAGAGAGAGAGAGAGAGAGAGAGAGAGAGAGAGACACATATTTCCCTCAGATTACAGCGATCCACAAAGAATTCGAAAACAAACCCAATTTTGATAAACTCCCTTATCTACTGGGTGAAAAACCACAGTGTGCCATCACAGCTGCAAGATTTGTGACCTGTTGCCACAAGAAAAGGGCAACCAGTGAAGTACAAACACCATTGTAAATACAACCCATATTTATGTTTATTTATTTTCCCATTTGTACTTTAACTATTTGCACATTGTTACAACACTGTATATATACATAATATGACATATGAAATGTCTTTATTCTTTTGAAACTTCTGAGAGTAATGTTTCCTGTTAATATTTACTGTTTATTTCACTTTTGTTTATTATCTATTTCACTTGCTTTGGCAATGTTAACACACGTTTCCCATGCCAATAAAGCCCTTAAATAAAGCCCTTAAATTGAAATTGAATTGAATTGAGAGACAGACAGAGCAAGTTGATTAAATCCCCAGACTGAAACCCTATACACTGACTGTACAAAACATTAAGAACACTCACCTTCCTAATATTGAGTTCCACAGGGATGCTGGCCCATTTTGACTCAAATGCTTCCCACAGTTGTGTCAAGTTGGCTCGATGTTCTGTTGAGCATGAAAAACCCAGCAGCGATGCAGTTCTTGACACAAACTGGTGCGCCTGGCACTTACTACCATACCCCGTTCAAAGACACTTAACATTTTTGTCTTGCCCATTCACCTTCTGAATGACACACAAACACAATCCATGTCTCCATTGTCTCAAGGCTTAAAAATCCTTCTTTAACCTGTCTCCTCCCCTTCATCTACACTGATTGAAGTGGATTTAACAGGTGATATCAATAAGGGATCATCAATCAATCAATTTTATTTTATATAGCCCTTCTTACATCAGCTAATATCTCGAAGTGCTGTACAGAAACCCAGCCTAAAACCCCAAACAGCTAGTAATGCAGGTGTAGAAGCACGGTGGCTAGGAAAAACTCCCTAGAAAGGCGAAAACCTAGGAAGAAACCTAGAGAGGAACCAGGCTATGAGGGGTGGCCAGTCCTCTTCTGGCTGTGCCGGGTGAAGATTATAACAGAACCATGCCAAGATGTTCAAAAATGTTCATAAGTGACAAGCATGGTCAAATAATAATCAGGAATAAATCTCAGTTGGCTTTTCATAGCCGATCATTAAGAGTTGAAAACAGCAGGTCTGGGACAGGTAGGGGTTCCATAACCGCAGGCAGAACAGTTGAAACTGGAATAGCAGCAAGGCCAGGCGGACTGGGGACAGCAAGGAGTCACCACGGCCGGTAGTCCCGACGTATGGTCCTAGGGCTCAGGTCTCTCAGTTGGCTTTTCATAGCCGATCATTAAGAGTTGAAAACAGCAGGTCTGGGACAGGTAGGGGTTTCGTAACCGCAGGCAGAACAGTTGAAACTGGAATAGCAGCAAGGCCAGGCGGACTGGGGACAGCAAGGTGTCATCATGCCCGGTAGTCCTGACGTATGGTCCTAGGGCTCAGGTTCTCAGAGAGAAAGAGAGAACGAGAGAATTAGAGAGAGCATACTTAAATTCACACAGGACACTGGATAAGACAGGAGAAGTGCTCCAGGTATAACCAACTAACCCCAGCCCCCCGACACATAAACTACTGCAGCATAAATACTGGAGGCTGAGACAGGAGCGGTCCGGAGACACTGTGGCCCCATCCGAAGAAACCCCCGGACAGGGCCAAACAGGAAGGATATAACCCCACCCACTCTGCCAAAGCACAGCCCCCGCACCACTAGAGGGATATCCTCAACCACCAACTTACAATCCTGAGACAAGGCCGAGTATAGCCCACAGAGGTCTCCACCACAGCACAAACCAAGGGGGGGCGCCAACCCAGACAGGAAGATCACGTCAGTAACTCAACCCACTCAAGTGACGCACCCCTCCCAGGGACGGCATGAAAGAGCACGAGCAAGCCAGTGACTCAGCCCCTGCAACAGGGTTAGAGGCAGAGAACCCCAGTGGAGAGGGGAACCGGCCTGGCAGAGACAGCAAGGGCTGTTCGTTGCTCCAGAGCCTTTCCGTTCACCTTCACACTCCTGGGCCAGACTACACTCAATCATATGACCTACTGAAGAGATAAGTCTTCAGTAAAGACTTAAAGGTTGAGACCGAGTCTGCGTCTCTCACATGGGTAGGCAGACTGTTCCATAAAAATGGAGATCTATAGGAGAAAGCCCTGCCTCCCGCTGTTTGCTTAGAAATTCTAGGGACAATTAGGAGGCCTGCGTCTTGTGACCGTAGCGTACGTATTGGTATGTACGGCAGGACCAACTCGGAAAGATAGGTAGGAGCAAGCCCATGTAACGCTTTATAGGTTAACAGTAAAACCTTGAAATCAGCCCTTGCCTTAACAGGAAGCCAGTGTAGGGAAGCTAGCACTGGAGTAATATGATCAAATTTCTTGGTTCTAGTCAGGATTCTAGCAGCCGTATTTAGCACTAACTGAAGTTTATTTAGTTTATTTAGTGCTTTATCCGGGTAGCCGGAAAATAGAGCATTGCAGTAGTCTAACCTAGAAGTAACAAATGCATGGATTAATTTTTCTGCATCATTTTTGGACAGAAAATTTCTGATTTTTGCAATGTTACGTAGATGGAAAAAAGCTGTCCTTGAAACAGTCTTGATATGTTCGTCAAAAGAGAGATCAGGGTCAAGAGTAACGCCGAGGTCCTTCACAGTTTTATTTGAGACGACTTTACAACCATCAAGATGAATTGTCAGATTTAACAGAAGATCTCTTTGTTTCTTGGGACCTAGAACAAGCATCTCTGTTTTGTCCGAGTTTAAAAGTAAAAAGTTTTCAGCCATCCACTTCCTTATGTCTGAAACACAGGCTTCTAGCGAGGGCAATTTTGGGGCTTCACCATGTTTCATTGAAATGTACAGCTGTGTGTCATCCGCATAGCAGTGAAAGTTAACATTATGTTTTCGAATAACATCCCCAAGAGGTAAAATATATAGTGAAAACAATAGTGGTCCTAAAACGGAACCTTGAGGAACACCGAAATGTACAGTTGATTTGTCGGAGGACAGACCATTCACAGAGACAAACTGATATCTTTCCGACAGGTAAGATCTAAACCAGGCCAGAACTTGTCCGTGTAGACCAATTTGGGTTTCCAGTCTCTCCAAAAGAATGTGGTGATCGATGGTGTCAAAGGCAGCACTAAGGTCTAGTAGCACGAGGACAGATGCAGAGCCTCGGTCTGACGCCATTAAAAGGTCATTTACCACCTTCACAAGTGCAGTCTCAGTGCTATGATGGGGTCTAAAACCAGACTGAAGCATTTCAAATACATTGTTTGTCTTCAGAAAGGCAGTGAGTTGCTGCGCAACAGCTTTTTCTAAAATTTTTGAGAGGAATGGAAGATTCGATATAGGCCGATAGTTTTTTATATTTTCCGGGTCAAGGTTTGGCTTTTTCAAGAGAGGCTTTATCACTGCCACTTTTAGTGAGTTTGGTACACATCCGGTGGATAGAGAGCTGTTTATTATGTTCAACATAGGAGGGCCAAGCACAGGAAGCAGCTCCTTCAGCAGTTTAGTAGGAATAGGATCCAGTATGCAGCTTGAAGGTTTAGAGGCCATGATTATTTTCATCATTGTGTCAAGAGATATAGTACTAAAACACTTAAGTGTCTCTCCCGATCCCAGGCCCTCGCAGAGCTGTGCAGATCCAGGACAGCTAAGCCCTGGAGGAATACGCAGATTCAAAGAGGAGTCCGTAATTTGCTTTCTAATGGTCATGATCTTTTCCTCAAAGAAGTTCATGAATTTATTACTGCTGAAGTGAAAGCCATCCTCTCTTGGGGAATGCTGCTTTTTAGTTAGCTTTGCAACAGTATCAAAAATAAATTTTGGATTATTCTTATTTTCCTCGATTAAGTTGGAAAAGTAGGATGATCGAGCAGCAGTAAGGGCTCTTCGGTACTGCACGGTACTGTCTTTCCAAGCTAGTCGGAAGACTTCCAGTTTGGTGTGGCGCCATTTCCGTTCCAATTTCCTGGAAGCTTGCTTCAAAGCTCGGGTATTTTCTGTATACCAGGGAGCTAGTTTCTTATGACAAATGTTTTTCGTTTTTAGGGGTGCAACTGCATCTAGGGTATTGCGCAAGGTTAAATTGAGTTCCTCAGTTAAGTGGTTAACTGATTTTTGTCCTCTGACGTCCTTGGGTAGGCAGAAGGAGTCTGGAAGGGCATCAAGGAATTTTTGTGTTGTCTGAGAATTTATAGCACGACTTTTGATGCTCCTTGGTTGGGGTCTGAGCAGATTATTTGTTGCGATTGCAAACGTAATAAAATGGTGGTCCGATAGTCCAGGATTTTGTGGAAAAACATTAAGATCTACAACATTTATTCCATGGGACAAAACTAGGTCCAGAGTATGACTGTGGCAGTGAGTAGGTCCAGAGACATGTTGGACAAAACCCACTGAGTCGATGATGGCTCCAAAAGACTTTTGGAGTGGGTCTGTGGACTTCTCCATGTGAATATTAAAATCACCAAAAATTAGAATATGATCTGCTATGACTACAAGGTCTGATAGGAATTCAGGAAACTCAGAGAGGAACGCTGTATATGGCCCAGGAGGCCTGTAAACAGTAGCTATAAAAAGTGATTGAGTAGGCTGCATAGATTTCATGACTAGAAGCTCAAAAGATGAAAACGCCATTTTTTTTTTGTAAATTGAAATTTGCTATCGTAAATGTTAGCAACACCTCCGCCCTTGCGGGATGCACGGGGAATATGGTCACTAGTGTAACCAGGAGGTGAGGCCTCATTTAACACAGCAAATTCATCAGGCTTAAGCCATGTTTCAGTCAGGCCAATCACATCAAGATTATGATCAGTGATTAGTTCATTGACTATGACTGCCTTTGAAGTGAGGGATCTAACATTAAGTAACCCTATTTTGAGATGTGAGGTATCACGATCTCTTTCAATAATGGCAGGAATGGAGGAGGTCTTTATCCTAATAAGATTGCTAGGGTGAACACCGCCATGTTTAGTTTTGCCCAACCTAGGTCGAGGCACAGACACAGTCTCAATGGGTATGGCTGAGCTGACTACACTGACTATGCTATTGGCAGACTCCACTAAGCTGGCAGGTTGGCTAACAGCCTGCTGCCTGGCCTGCACCCTATTTCACTGTGGGGCTAGAGGAGTTAGAGCCCTATCTATGTTGGTAGATAAGAGGAGAGCACCCCTCCAGCTAGGATGGAGTCCGTCACTCCTCAGCAGGTCAGGCTTGGTCCTGTTTGTGGGTGAGTCCCAGAAAGAGGGCCAATTATCCACAAATGTTATCTTTTGGGAGGGGCAGAAAACAGTTTTCAACCAGCGATTGAGTGCTGAGACTCTGCTGTAGAGCTCGTCACTTCCCCTAACTGGGAGGGGGCCAGAGACAATTACTCGATGCCGACACATCTTTCTAGCTGATTTACACGCTGAAGCTATGTTGCACTTGGTGACCTCTGACGGTTTCATCCTAACATCGTTGGTGCCGACGTGGATAACAATATCTCTATACTCTCTACACTTGCCAGTTTTAGCTTTAGCCAGCACCATCTTTAGATTAGCCTTAACGTCGGTAGCCCTGCCCCCTGGTAAACAGTGTATGATCGCTGGGTGATTCGTTTTAAGTCTAATACTGCGGGTAATGGAGTCGCCAATGACTAGGGTTTTCAATTTGTCAGAGCTAATGGTGGGAGCCTTCGGCGTCTCAGACCCCGTAACGGGAGGAGTAGAGACAAGAGAAGACTCAGACTCAGACTCCGACTCGCTACATAATGGGGAAAACCGGTTGAAGGTTTCTGTCGGCTGAATGAGCGACACCGGTTGAGCATTCCAACAGTATTTCCCTCCAGAAGCCATGAGAAAGTTGTCCGGCTGCGGGGACTGTGCGGGGGGATTTATACTAACGTTACTGTCTGTACTTACTGGTGGCACAGACGCTGTTTCTTCCTTTCCTACACTGAAATTACCCTTGCCTAACGATTGCGTCTGAAGCTGGGCTTGTAGCACAGCTATTCTCGCCGTAAGGCGATCGTTCTCCTGTATATTATGAGTACAGCGACTGCAATTAGAAGACATCATGTTTGTCACAAACGAGACTCCCGCTGTTCCTCCTGCTCACCACCAGAGGGAACCCTCTCCTGAGTATTAAACCCCTGAACTACATTTCCCACATACCTGGCTCTGATTACCGTTGCACCTGACTCCCATCAGTAGACTATTTAGGTGCTCTCAAACTCCCTCTCTTTGCGAAGTCTTGTTAACCCTGGTGATCATTTCTGAGCGTTTGCGCCTGTGTCTGTCTGCCCGTGGATTTACTCTGGACTGTTTTTCCCTCCTTGATTCTTTGCTGCCTGCCCTGGACTATATTCTTTACTGGACTGATTGTTGTAAGCTTGCTGCCTGCCCTGACCTTATGCCTGTACCTGGATTACGATTTGCCTTATCCCTACTGTGGTGTCTGCTGGCGATTGACCCTGTTTGTACGACCAAGATTGTAATAAAACTGCAAATGGATCCTCACTCTCCTGGAGCGTCATTACAGAAGACTTCGCCAACACACGATCCAGCAGCTCTGGTTCAGATGTCCACGGAGATCTCCACTCAAGCTAACCAACTCGCCATTCATCAACAGCAGCTAACCCATTTAACTACAGTAACAGAGGAACTCGTCAGGACGCTACAGAGGTTGCAGGTGTCGCTAACGAACCCAGCCCCTCCTCAATCGAACGCGAGCGTGGGCGCTTCTCCACCACCGTCACTCACAGTTAACCCACGTCTGGCTCTCCCTGATAAGTTCAACGGCAACCCAACTAAAAGTAAGGGATTCCTACTGCAATGTTCATTATTCATTGATCAACAACCAGCTATGTATGTCACCGATGCCAGCAAGATTTCCTTGGTATGCTCACTCCTCACTGACAAGGCGTTAGAGTGGGTGACGGCGGTTTGGAGAGAGGATGGCACTGCTTTCCCATCGTTTGGTACCTTTCTTCAACGCTTCCGGGAAATATTTGAACACCCGGAGGGAGGTATGAGAGCTGATGACCGACTACTTGCGTTGAGCCAGGGCAGGAATACCGCAGCAGAATATGCTTTGACATTTCACACTCTAGCAGCTCAAACCGACTGGGTGGAGAGCACACTTAAACTGCTCTTTCGCAAGGGACTCAGCTTGGAGCTGCAATCCGAACTGGCCTGCCGAGATGAAGGGAGATCGCTGAATCAATTCATCGAACTAACCATTCAGATTGACAATCTGATTCGTTCACGTCGTCCACTCAGAACGGTACCCACCAGCACACAATACCCGGTCACTCTGTCTCAAACTGAACCCATGCAGCTCGGATATACTCACCTGACTCCGGAAGAACGAGAACGCCGCATACGTCAACATCTCTGCCTCTATTGTGGTCAACCGGGCCATCTGAGGGCGTTTTGCCCCACAAGACCACCTCCTCGTAATCCCTCTTCGGTGAGTCCTTGTGTTCAAGCACATCACTCCAGTTCTTGCATCAAAGTACCTATAGTATTATCTCTAGAGGGCAATCATATATCCACATCAGCTCTATTAGACTCAGGAGCAGCCGGGAACTTTATGTCTCACGAGTTTGCCCAACAACAACAACTCCCATTAATCTCCTGTAACTCTCAATTGGCAGTGGAGGCGCTAGATGGACGGCCTCTCGGCGATGGGAGGGTCCTGCACACCACCGTGGACCTTCAACTACAGACCGGTACCCTTCACACTGAGGTAATTCGTTTCTACGTCATCTCATCACCTCATAACCCGGTTATTCTTGGACTCCCCTGGCTACGTCAACATAATCCCCTCATCTCATGGAGGGAGGGTCGTATCATCAAATGGGACCCGTCATGTCACTCCAACTGCTTAACTGGCAGCCCTTCACTCTCCATTCAGACCGTCACGCTAAAGGACGAGCCGGCCCTTTTCCCCACTCTTCCCATTGAATACTCTGACCTCATCGAAGCTTTTAGCAAGACCAAGGCGATGGAACTTCCCCCTCACCGATCAAGCGACTGTTCCATCGAACTATTACCAGGCACAACACCACCTAAGGGCCGAATCTTCCCCCTATCACAACCCGAATCAGAAGCCATGAACAACTACATCGAGGAGGAACTTTCGAAGGAGTTCATTAGAACGTCGACATCACCTGCAGCCTCTGGCTTCTTCTTTGTTAAAAAAAAAGACGGTGGCCTACGCCCTTGTATCGACTACCGGGGTCTCAACGACATCACCGTCAAGTTTCGATATCCTTTACCGCTGGTACCAGCTGCCCTAGAACAACTCCGCAAAGCCAAGTACTTCTCCAAACTGGACCTCCGCAGCGCCTACAATCTCATTCGCATCCGGGACGGTGATGAATGGAAGACAGCCTTCTCTACCAGCACTGGGCACTATGAGTATTTGGTTATGCCTTTCGGGCTGTCCAATAGTCCGTCCGTATTTCAGTCGTTTATCAATGACGTCTTTCGGGACATGCTTAATCGTTGGGTAATTGTTTACATCGATGACATTCTCGTCTATTCCAACACCTATGAGGAACACGTGCAACACGTGAGAACAGTATTACAACGACTCATTGATCACCAATTATACGCCAAAGCAGAGAAGTGCGAATTTCACCAGACTTCCACGTCTTTCTTGGGCTACATCATCAACCAGGAGGGAGTCGCCATGGACGAGAAGAAGGTCAAGGCCGTTCTAGACTGGCCACTGCCAGTAACCTTAAAGGAGTTACAACGCTTCTTGGGATTTGCTAACTTCTACCGACGCTTCATCAGGAATTTCAGCTCGGTAGCCTCTCCCTTAACCTCTATGACTAAGAGAAATGCACCACACCTCACCTGGTCAACTACAGCACAGGAGGCTTTCGCAGAACTCAAGTCACGTTTCTCATCTGCCCCCATCCTCCACCACCCTAATCCTGAAATCCCGTTTACAGTTGAGGTGGACGCTTCTAATACGGGCATTGGAGCCATCCTCTCACAGCGGCACGGATCCCCACTCAAGCTCTATCCGTGCGCCTATTACTCCCGCAAACTTAGTCCAGCCGAACAGAACTACGACGTCGGAAACCGAGAACTGTTGGCCATGAAAGCAGCTATGGAGGAGTGGCGTCATTGGCTGGAGGGAGCTAAACACCCGTTTGTGATTCTAACTGACCACAAGAATCTGGAATACTTGCGATCTGCCAAGAGACTGAATCCCAGACAAGCGAGGTGGGCTCTCTTCTTTACACGATTTGACTTCACCGTTACCTATCGTCCCGGTTCAAAGAACACCAAAGCAGACGCATTGTCACGCCAACACGACGGTGTAGTTCCCACTGAATCCAAGGAAACCCTGCTTCCTGAGTCATTAATCGTGGCCCCTATTCAGTGGGACATCATGACAGAGCTCACACAGGCCAATTCACAAAATACCCCTCCTCCCGAATGCCCCCCTAACAAAACTTTTGTACCTCAGGATCTCTGTCAGAAAGTGCTACAGCAAGTTCACTCCGTACTCAGCTCCGGTCATCCTGGAATCGCTGCCACTGTTCACCTGCTTCAGAACAGCTTTTGGTGGCCAACCTTGCGGGCAGACACAATAAAATTCATTAACGAATGCACCACCTGTAACACAAGCAAACATCTCAGACAACTACCATCGGGCCTACTGCAACCACTGCCAGTTCCCCACCGACCATGGTCCCATCTTGCCATAGACTTTATTACCGATCTTCCCAAGTCCAATGGGAGCACCACAATACTCACTGTCATAGATCGCTTCTCCAAGGCCTGCCGGTTGATTCCACTTCCCAAACTGCCCACAGCATTGGAAACAGCCGAACTCATGTGCAACCTTGTGTTTCGCTTCTATGGCCTGCCTGAGGACATCGTGTCGGACCGGGGGCCCCAATTCACATCCAGAGTATGGTCAGCATTCTTCCAACAACTCAACATCAACATTAGCCTCACTTCAGGATATCACCCACAATCTAATGGTCAGACAGAACGCCTCAATCAGGAGATCACCCGGTTTCTCAGAGCCTACTGTCATCAGAACCAAGCAGACTGGAGTCGATTCCTCATGTGGGCGGAGTATGCACAGAACTCACTCCAGAAACCCTCCACCGGTCTAACTCCATTCCAATGTGTAATGGGCTTCCAACCTCCCCTATTTCCATGGTCAGGGGAACCCACCGAGGTACCCTCTGTCAACGACTGGCTCCAGAGAAGCGAGGACATCTGGAGTCAGGCTCACACCCACCTGCTACGTGCTGTCAGGAGACAGAAGTTGCAGGCCAATCGTCACCGTCGCCCCAATCCCGAATATACTCCAGGTCAATGGGTCTGGCTATCCACTCGAGACCTACGCCTCAGACTTCCTTGCAAGAAACTCAGTCCCAGGTATGTAGGTCCCTTCCAAATTGTTAAACAGATTACACCAGTTTCCTTCCGTTTGGCATTACCCTCTAATTATCGTATCTCTCCCACTTTTCATGTATCACTTCTCAAACCCGCTGGTGGTCCGAGAGCGGAGGAGGAGGAGCAGACCAGTGATCAGGGCCCCCCACCCATCTTGGTTGACGGCGAGGAGGCATATCAGGTTCGAGATCTACTCGATTCCAGACGCCGGGGCAGGCTCCTCCAATATCTGGTGGATTGGGAGGGGTACGGACCGGAAGAGCGATCCTGGGTTAATACAGAGGACATACTCGACCCCGCACTCATGACTGAGTTCCATAGGACGCACCCGGAGAAACCGGCCCCCCGACCTCGAGGAAGACCCCGGCGTCGTTCGCCTCTTCGCGTCAGGAGCCGCTCGCAGGGGGGGGGCTCTGTCACAAACGAGACTCCCGCTGTTCCTCCTGCTCACCACCAGAGGGAACCCTCTCCTGAGTATTAAACCCCTGAACTACATTTCCCACATACCTGGCTCTGATTACCGTTGCACCTGACTCCCATCAGTAGACTATTTAGGTGCTCTCAAACTCCCTCTCTTTGCGAAGTCTTGTTAACCCTGGTGATCATTTCTGAGCGTTTGCGCCTGTGTCTGTCTGCCCGTGGATTTACTCTGGACTGTTTTTCCCTCCTTGATTCTTTGCTGCCTGCCCTGGACTATATTCTTTACTGGACTGATTGTTGTAAGCTTGCTGCCTGCCCTGACCTTATGCCTGTACCTGGATTACGATTTGCCTTATCCCTACTGTGGTGTCTGCTGGTGATTGACCCTGTTTGTACGACCAAGATTGTAATAAAACTGCAAATGGATCCTCACTCTCCTGGAGCGTCATTACAATGTTAATGTTACTACTTAGCTTCGGCTGTTGAAGATGTTGACGAACCATGTCCAGATAAAGCGTCCGGAGTGAAAAAGTTGAATAAGGGAAAAAAGTTGCGATGGAAAAATGGAAAATAAAGTAAAGTTGGCAGCTAAAACGCACAGGAAAATGACTCTTCTGTCTCGGGATAAAACGTCCGGGGTGAAAAAGTTTAACGAAAAAAGATGAGTGAGGACAAAACTAAAAAGTTGGTAAATTTGTTGAACACAGAGATTGATTAAACGTTTATTAAAAGTAAAACGTGAATAGTTTGGCAGGTAGCCAAGTAGCAACAAACAGCACAGCAGCACGGAGACAATGCGGAAGCGAGACGGAAGTCACGTAGTAATCATAGCTTTCACCTGGATTCACTGGGTCAGTCTGTCATGGAAAGAGCATAATGTTTTGTCCACTCAGTGTATATCACAAATCATATATGTATATATAGTATACTGTGTGGTAGCTATATGTATACTACCACACAGAGCAGGGATTAAGTGTCTCAGAGTAGGAGTGCTGAACTAGGATCAGGTTATCCCTTGTCCATGTAGTCTTATTCATTGTGAGATTTAAAAGGGAAAACTGATCCTAGATCTTGGAATCTGAGGCAGGGAGCCCAGCCAACAGCGAGTTGCAGTAATCCAGACGGGAGATGACAAGTGCCTGGATTAGGACCTGTGCCGCTTCCTGTGTAAGGCAGGGTCGTACTCTCCGAATGTTGTAGAGCATGAACCTGCAGGATCGGGTCACCACCTTGATGTCAGCGGAGAACGACAGGGTGTTGTCCAGGGTCACGCCAAGGTTCTTTGCACTCTGGGAGGAGGACACAATGGAGTTGTCAACCAACATGCAGAGATGCGATTTGCCACTTGGTTATCAGAAGGTTCAGTGTATAATGGAAAGAGTATCTCATCCAGCAACATGTTGGTGTTCAATGTGATATTTAATACCGTAGCTTAGACAAGTTCATAAAAACACGTTTCTAGATAGTTTATTAAAGTGTAAAAAACAGTTATAATAGTGTGATTCCTCTCGATATTTGGCATATGATTCAGGACATTCATGTCCAATGGTGAGACTGTGAGGGGCATTGAATTGGTGTAATTACAGGAGTCTAAAATGCAGTTTTTATAATGTGCTTATTAATTATATTCTGCTCATTTCAACTGACTGACTGCTCTTAATTAAATATGATTGGTTTGCCCTTCCCCTCACTTCCCCCACCACCACATCACTATGGCAACTAGAACAGTTGACACAAAACCTACCTATCAAGCGTTCTGCTTCCCTAGCGCCAACATTAAAGGAATAACACAACATTACACATCAGTGAATTTACCCTGTAAGCAGTCTAGCCCTCCTGTTATGCTAAAAAAAAATTACATCCACTATGTTACGGGTCAAATTGACCCGCACAGTTTAAACACACTCAAGACAGTCAAAGAATTAAGTAAAAACATAAACAACTTTATTTTGTCTTATCAGACATTTCAGAAAGAAGAAATACAATACTTTTTATTTTTTTTAAACAATATTTAAGAACTATTTGTTAAACATATTTCCTTTCTCACAAACAAGATTTTTCAGTTTCCCCAAGTAGGTTTTTTCCCCCCCTATTGGTCCATATTATCCCTTCAGTCTTTCTCTCTACATGTTGAACACAATGTGTGTGTGTGCTTTCTGCAGATGTATTTATTGCATTCTACACAAGTGGTGCTTGTTTTACTGTC
Source organism: Coregonus ussuriensis (assembly GCA_031479575.1). Taxonomy (NCBI): domain Eukaryota; kingdom Metazoa; phylum Chordata; class Actinopteri; order Salmoniformes; family Salmonidae; genus Coregonus; species Coregonus ussuriensis. The sequence continues at coordinate 1,260,626 of CM062489.1, forward strand.
TTGTCGAGGGGGGCAGAGCTGGCATCTTTTCCGTTTCTTGCCACTGCCTGTATCCACTGGATCCATTTCTGGTTGATTGGAGGCATGTGTTGATGGTCCAGCTTGAATTTTCTGGACGGCAGATGCAGCTGCTGTCGACCGAGGAGGCCGGACTCTCCTCTGGATCTTGGGAGTGATGAGAGCTTTGCCGAGCTCCTCTAGGAAAAGCCGGCGTCGGTACAATTTGCCACCATTCCATTGCTGGTTGATTTCAGTCCACAGGACATAGGCATTGTAAGCAGACACATCCACAATGTTGTAGAAAATCACCAAAGGCCAGCGGGCAGTCATGCGCTGACAACTATATGTTGCTGTGACTTTATCCAAATTGTCAACTCCTCCTTTGGTGGAATTGTAGTCCAGTATTATTTGTGGCTTGATGTCCTCTCTTGCACTCAGCGATGCATCTTTGTGCATTGTGCTCATTACAAGAACATTCTTGTTCTTCTTTGGGCAGTATGAAACAACAGTTGCATTTTCAGAGAAAGCAAATTTAGAGGAATGCACAGTTCTGCCCTGCATTTTCAGAAGCTCACTGGGAAGTTCAGGTTTGTTTTTTCTGATTGTTCCAACCATGGTCAGCTTTCTCTTCTGTAGTTCAACACCAAGGCGGTAGGATGTGAAGAAGTTGTCACACGTGATGTTATGACCTTGCAGCCCTTCACTCATGTCCAGCACCACCCGCATCCCCTGGTTTTTCTCAGGCACTCCGCCGGGTGGCTTCCCAGTGTAAACTTGCATATTCCATGCATAGCTTGATGTGGCATCACATGCTGCCCATATTTTGATGCCATATTTTGCAGGCTTGTTTGGCATATACTGTCTGAAGGGACAACGTCCTCTGAATGGAACAAGGCGTTCATCAACTGTAACATGAGGACTGGGATTGTACAGTAACGGTAGAATTTCCACCCATTTATCCCATACATCTCTGATTGCAGCTAGTTTGTCTCTTTCACGTCGACCCGGTCTGGTATCACGGTTATCAAAGCGAATCACCCGAGAAATTATGTGGAATTCTTGTAGAGACATTGTTGCCCGAAATATTGGCCTTCCATTCTCTTCATTCCACAGGCTGGCCGTTGCTTCTCCGTTTGACCGGTAGACTCCAGCTAATATGAGCAATCCAATGTATGCATGCAAGTCAATCCGATCCAGTGGCTTCCAGTTCTCTTGAAACACACGGCTCCCCTCCAAGTTGGTCATGTCCAGAACAATCTTCTCTATTGCTTGGGGTAAAAAGAGCTCAAAAGCTGATTGTATGTCATGGACTCGAGTGACAGCAAATCGTGTAGGTCCTGGAACCATTTTTATTACATTGGAAGCTGAGAGTCTACCTTGACCTCGTTGTGGTGACGGTGACCATTCAATATGACCATCTTTAGACTTCCATGTCTTCTCTTCTCTTGATGATGCTTGTTGCATGCTCTGTCTCTCATCTGATGTAGGGGATGGTACGGCAGACTCCTCCTCTGAATCCTCTTCAATGAAGACAAAATCTGGATCATCAACAGCATTGTCCTCTATCTCTGAAATATCCTCTGTCTCTGAAACCTCTTCTTCTTTTTCACTGTCACAGTCCAGAATTTGTGATAAGACTTCATTGATTGAAAATCTTTTGGAGCTCATTTTTGAGTGTCTGTGTCAGGGACCTGCTGCTCTCACACTGAGGAGAAGCTTGGGAAAGCCCTTTTTAACCCAAACACAATTCTAAAAGTGCAACCAGGACCAGTCAAAACAAAATAAATCAAAGACACTTTTTTGTTTTGCACCTGTGCAAATATATATACACATGAAAGCCTCCGGGTCAAAATGACCCACAACATCATGTTTGTATACAAAATGTACACAGACATTCCACAACACATCAGTGTGTCCACATTTTGCAGTTAGGTTCATGACCCTAAATGAGGAAAAGTCATGTAATTTCATGGCGAAAAAGAGTGGTTAACTAGTATTTTAGACAACGCAAAAGTGGAAACGGGTCAAATTGACCCACAACATAACAGGAGGGCTAGACAAGGGAGAGTAACATTTGGAAAAGTGGCCAGGTAAACAATATGAATGAGTAATGGAAGTCTCACCTTGTCCTTAGACTGCTTACAGGGTAAGGAAACAAATATATCATTGAACTATCCCTTTAAATGTACAGCCCTGGTCTCTATTAGTATTTCCATAAAAACTGAAAACAGCTTCATAATAATACAACAAGGAGGAGGGAAAGAAGGGAAATACAATAAATACAAAACGGCAAAACAAGGAGTTGGTTGACATTGTATCGGTCCTCAACTGTTTTCTGACTTTTCATTGCAATTTGGAAATAAATAATTATCTCCCTGGGGAGGAAGGGAAGAGATGGGAGAGAGGGGGAGGCAGAATGGAGGGAGGGAGTTCTCCCACATGTTGTTAAGCCTTGTCCAGGCTTGGATTTGCATGTTGCATACATTAACATATGCCTAGGTATGGTCAATTGACCTTTATCAGGTGACCAGCTCTTCATCCAGACCCATTCATTTTTCACACTCTCCCTCTCTCGCTCCCCTCCATTGATATGACAATTCTAATATTTTGTACAAATGCCTTTTGTGGTGTGGGACATTATGATGATATTCCCTTAATTACTGAGAGCCTTATTAACATAAATCCCGTTCCTCAGCGCTCTAATTACTTCACTTTGGATTCCTGTCGATGACATTTCCTCTCATACCTGGCTGCGCTCCTCAGAATACTAAAATGCCTATCTGATAGCTCCACTCATCCTTTTAACATCAGTGATCAACCACACAGCCGTGTATGTGTGTGTGTGTGTGTGTGTGTGTGTGAGAGAGAGAGAGAGAGAGAGAGAGAGAGAGAGAGAGAGAGAGAGAGAGAGAGAGAGAGAGAGAGAGAGAGAGAGAGAGAGAGAGAGAGAGAGAGAGAGAGAGAGAGAGAGAGAGAGAGAGAGAGAGAGAGACAGAGAGAGAGAGAGAGAGAGAGAGAGGGAGAGAGAGAGGGAGAGAGACAGAGACAGAGAGAGAGAGAGACAGAGAGAGAGAGAGAGAGAGAGAGAGAGAGAGAGAGGAGAGACAGAGAGAGAGAGAGAGAGACAGAGACAGAGACAGAGAGAGAGAAAGAGAGAGTTGTAACGATGTGCAAATAGGTAAAGTACAAAAAGGAAATTAAATAATCATAAATATAGGTTGTATTTACAATGCTGAGCGGGAACTGTGCTTCAGCAGAGGTAGGGGAGCCAGCAGGCCAGAGGTGGATGAACGCAATGCCCTAGTTTGGGTGTAGGGACTGATCAGGGTTGTATTTACAATAGTGTTTGTTCTTCACTGGTTTCCCTTTTCTTGTGGCAACAGGTCACAAGTCTTTCTGCTGTGATGGTACACTGTGGTATTTCACCCAGTAGATAAGGGAGTTTATCCAAATTGGATTTGTTTTCGAATTCTTTGTGGGTCTGTGTAATCTAAGGGAAGTATGTGTCTCTAATATGGTCATACATTTGGCAGGAAGTTAGGAAGTGCAGCTCAGTTTCCACCTCATTTTGTGGGCAGTATGCACATTACCTGTCTTCTCTTGAGAGCCAGGTCTGCCTACGGCGGCCTTTCTCAATAGCAAGGATATGCTCACTGAGTCTGTACATAGTCAAAGCTTTCATTAATTTTGGGTCAGTCACAGTGGTCAGATATTCTGCCACTGTGTACTCTCTGTTTTGAGCCAAAAAGCATTCTAGTTTTCTCTATTTTTTTGTAAATTCTTTCCAACGTGTCAAGTAATTTTCTTTTTGTTTTCTCATGATTTGGTTGGGTCTAATTGTGTTGCTGTCCTGGGGCTCTGTGGGGTCTGTTTGTGTTTGTGAACAGAGCACCAGGACCAGCTTACTTAGGGGACTATTCTCCAGGTTCATCTCTCTGTAGGTGATGGCTTTGTTATGGAAGGTTTGGGAATCGCTTCCTTTTAGGTGGTTGTAGAATTTAACGGCTCATTTCTGGATTTTGATAATTAGCGGGTATCGGCCTAATTCTGCTCTGCATGCATTATTTGGTGTTTTACGTTGTACATGGAGGATATTTTTGCAGAGTTCTGCATGCAGAGTCACAATTTGATGCTTGTCCCATTTTGTGAATTCCTGGTTAGTGAGCGGTCCCCAGACATCACAACCATTAAGGGCAATGGGTTCTATAACTGATTCAAGTATTTTTAGCCAGTTCCTAATTAATAATACAATAATAACATGCCATTTAGCAGACACTTTTATCCAAAGCATCTTACAGTCACGTACGCACACATTTTTACGTATGGGTGGTCCCGGGGATCGAACCCACTATCCTGGCGTAACAAGCGCCATGCTCTACCAATTGAGCTACGTAGGACCACGTAGTTTGGTATGTCAAATTTTATGTTCCTTTTGATGGCATAGAAGGCCCTTCTTGCCTTGTCTCTCAGATCGTTCACAGCTTTGTGGAAGTTACCTGCGGCGCTGATGTTTAGGCGGAGGTATGTATCGTTTTTTTTGTGTGCTCTTGGAAAACGGTGTCTAGATGGAATTAGTATTTGTGGTCCTGGCAGCTGGACATTTTTTGGAATCATTTTTTACTGTCAGGGCCCAGGTCTGACAGAATATGTGCATAAGATCTAGGTGCTGCTGTAGACCCTCCTTGGTTGGGGACAGAAGCACCAGATCATCAGCAAACAGTAGACATTTGACTTCAGATTCTAGTAGGGTGAGGCCGGGTGCTGCAGACTATTCTAGTGCCCTCGCTAATTCGTTGATATATATGATGAGGGTGGGGCTTAAGCTGCATCCCTGTCTCACCCCACGGCCATGTGGAAAGAAATGTGTGTGTTTTTTGCCAATTTTAAGCGCACACTTGTTGTTTGTGTACATGGGTTTTATAATGTCGTATGTTTTTCCCCCAACCCCACTTTCCATCAATTTGTATAGCAGACCCTCATGCCAAATTGAGTCAAAAGCTTTTTTGAAATCAACAAAGCATGACAAGACTTTGCCTTTGTTTTGGTATGTTTGTTTGTCAATTAGGGTGTGCAGGGTGAATACGTGGTCTGTCTTACGCTAATTTGGTAAAAAGCCAATTTGACATGTACGAGTCTGCTGTTAATGATAATGCAGAGGATTTTCCCAAGGTTGATGTTGACGCGTATCCCACTGTAGTTATTGCGGTCAAATTTGTCTCCACTATTGTGGATTGGGGTGATCAGTCCTTAGTTCCAAATATTGGGGAAGATGCCAGAGCTAAGGATGATGTTAAATAGTTTAAGTATAGCCAATTAGAATTTGTGGTCTGTTTATTTTATCATTTCATTGAGGATACCATCAACACCACAGGCCTTTTTGGGTTGGAGGGTTTGTATTTTGTCCTGAAGTTCATTCAATGTAATTTGGAGAATCCTGTTGCTGCTGGTAGTCTTTAATAGTTGATTTTAAGATTTGTATTTGATCATGTATAAGTTATTGCTGTTTGTTCTTTGTTGCTCAGTTGGTAGAGCATGGCGCTTGCAACGCCAGGGTTGTGGGTTCGTTTCCCACGGGGGACAAGTATGAAAATGTATGCACTCACTAACTGTAGGTCGCTCTGGATAAGAGCGTCTGCTAAATGACTAAAATGTAAATGTCGATGTAATAAGATTGGAGAAGTGGTTTACCCATACATCTCCATTTTGGATAGATAACTCTTCATGTTGTTGTTTGTTTAGCGCTTTCCAATGTTCCCAGAAGTGGTTAGAGTCTATGGATTCTTAAATTACATTTAGCTGATTTCTGACATGCTGTTCCTTCTTTTTCCGTAGTGTATTTTGCGTTGTTTTAGTGATTCACCATAGTGAAGGCGTAGGCTCAGATTTTCTGGGTCTCTATGTTTTTGGTTGGATAGGTTTATCAATTTCTTTCTTAGGTTTTTGCATTCTTCATCAAACCATTTGTCACTGTTGTTCATTTTCTTTGGTTTTCTGTTTGACATTTTTAGATTTGAGAGGTCAAATATACGGTTTAGGTTTTCTACTGCCAAAATTACACCTTCACTATTACAGTGGAACGTTTTGTCCAGGAAGTTGTCTAAAAGGAATTGAATTTGTTGTTGCCTAATTGTTTTTTGGTAGGTTTCGACACTACTTTCCTTCCATCTATAGCATTTCTTAATATTATTCAGTTCCTTCCTGTCACCTGCGGGTAGGTGTTTGTCCCCCTGTGTGCTGAGGCTGTCAGGTTCTTGTCCAGTTCTGGCATTTAGGTCACCACAGACTAGTACATGTCCCTGGGCATGGAAATGATTGGTTTCCCCCTCCAGGATGGAGAAGCTGTTTTCATTCAAGTATGGGGATTCTAGTGGGGGGATATAGGTAGCAGACAAGAGGACATTTTTCTCTGTTGAGATTATTTCCTTTCGAAATTCTAGCCAAATGTAAAATGTTCCTGTTTTGATTAATTGAATAGAGTGAGTTAGGTCTGCTCTATACCACATTAGCATACTCCCTGTTTCACACCTGGTAGTTTGGTGGATGGGACTACAAGCTCTCTGTAACCTAGAGGGCAACCAGTGGGTCCATCTCCTCTATACCATGTTTCTTGTAGGATGACAATGTCTGTATTTCTGATTTATTTGGTGAATTCCAGGTTCCTGCTTCCGGTACACAAGATGGCGTATTGAACACACAGCGGTAAAAATCACCTCAAGATAAAAACATAATATTCAATATCAGTAAGTTAGACTAAATATTAGCCCTTCATATAGTTGTGGGTAATAACATTCAATCTGGATAATAACACAAAACAAATTATAAGGCTAGAGAAATATATCGACAAATATTACAACAACACGCAACACCCAAACATGACGGAAGATAAACGAGGAGAATCATTCTCCAAGAGAAAACGCGACTCGTCGACTGATACAGATGATTCATGCTTTTCACCACTGGGACTGGTAAGTGTGGAAAGCGACCTGTTGAAGTCGATAGATGACAAACTGGTCAGTAATGATGTAAAAGAGTTGAAGGCGAGTCTTGAAATGAGTGACGGAAAAGCTGCGAAAATGGAGAAAGATACAAAAAAACTAAAAGAGACAGTCACTAAGATAGAAACGGACGTTAAGGAACTTAAAAAGGAGAACAACTTTCTGAGAGAAGCCTTACTAGACATGCAAACTAGATCGATGAGAGAAAATCTGGTACTTACGGGTATCCAGGAAAAAGAGGGAGAGGTAACCGAGACTATTGTGAAGGACTTCTTTCCTCTGCAGCTCAATTGGTAGAGCATGGCGCTTATAACGCCAGGGTAGTGGGTTTGATCCCCAGGCCACCCATACGTAAATATGTATGCACACATGACTGTAAGTCGCTTTGGATAAAAGTGTCTGCTAAATGGCATATTATATTATTATAACAGCGCTTCAAATCCCACTCGAGGCTGTCGATAAAATCCAACTCGAACGTGTACACCACTTCAGACAAAGAGGACAGAGATATCAGCGTCCAATCGTTGGCAAATTTGCTTTCTTTAAGGATAAAGTAATGGTTAAAAGCCTAGGTAAAAGACTTGCTGGCATCAAAATAGGAATGAATGATCAGTTCCCGAGGGAGATTGCAGAACGGCGCAAAGCTCTGTACCCAATCTTCAAGGAAAATAGATTAAAAGGGAAGCGTGTTGCTCTCGTTGTCGATAAACTGTATATTGACAACCAAATGTACAGCAACACAAAGACTACTCCATGGCTATTCTGAAAGTTCTAATAAAGGAGTCAAATAATAGAGCACCCATTACTAGCCATGGTAGGGATTGTAATAATAAAGAACATTTATAGTAGGTATAGTATTTTATAAAAGGATAAAACGGTATTGGATATTAGAAAAGATAACAAGCAAAATATTACATCTTCAAATACAACTAATTAGAACACAAGTACTCAATCAACATAGTGGAGATAAAAACACAGCAAACAGAAGACATAGAAGGCCCAGTATGTGGGTATGTGTGGATGAATTGTGATGGAAGGTGTGGTGTGCGTTTTTGTGTTTGAATAAGTTTGCCGTTAAGTGAATGAGAAAGGAATTGGTTGCATATCCCAGAACCAACGTGTGTCTGTGAGCAGGGGTTGTGAGAGGGAGCTTTCAGTTGTGTGTAGATGAGGGATATACATTTTAAAATATAGTATACATCTAATATTTTTTTTTATTGTCCTATCATGATGGAACGGTCCCCAACCCTATATCCTAGACACCCGCCTGAGCGACCCATACACCAAAGAAAAGTCCCCATCTGTTTTATGGACCTGCTGTGAGTTGCCTATATGCAGCCAAAACAGAAAGATAAATGCGGTCAGAGACCTAGTTGAGCAGCACCGCCCCCTCAAGATTCTGAGCCTGCATGGCAGGGTTGGTCCTACAAAGCCAGAGCCCCCTGATGGGAGAGCATAATATACAAGGAAATTCTCAAAGCTGCTAAGGAGAACCTTGACGACCTTGTACCTAGCCGGTGGGGATTCCGGTGGGGTACCCCCACCCAGGTAGTGGCAGTGCTGGCAACACTGGCTGCAGTAACCCATGGGGAGGGGGTCACACTCGGACAATCAAAGAGGGGGCTTATTATTGTGGCCCAAGTGGCACAAAATAATCAAAGGTCTGACTGCACGGAGATGCTTGGGAAAAATGGTTACAACGGGGACCAGAGTGTTTGTGTCTCAGGTGAAGAGGGTGGATCTGATCTCAATCACCTAGGACTTGACATAGATTAAATAGATTAATCAAATCTCACTTTGTTGTCCATTTTTGCTCAATCTTGCATGCTTTCTCAAACAGCTGTAACTGTATATGCATTTGTAAATCAGGTCCTTTCTTGAGTTGGGCTCTGGGATGTAACAACCGTTGAGCATCTGATCTTATGGTTGATTGTGGAGGAAAGGGGTTGAGTGTGTTAGTGTGTGTGTGTGTGTGTGTGTGTGTGTTTATCCCACATCTGTTGCAAGGGGGTAAGGATGTTAGGGAGAATATAGGATGAACCACAATAATTGTTTGCTAAAATAATAATTGCTTGTCAAAAATGTAATGTAATACAATGGCAATCCAGGTTATAGGTTAAAATCCTACGCATGAACTGCCGACATTATTACGCATATTAATCAATAATGATGGAAAATAAGATATGCAAGATATTTGAATGGATAAATATTTTTAAATAGCTATTTATATATATATATATATATATATATATATATATATATATATATATATATATATATATATATATATATATATATATATATATATATATATATATATATATATATATATATATATTGAGGTGAGAACATTTGAATGCTTTTGGCGGAATGGGTGGGGGCGAAATATACTTCTCCCATGGGCAAAGAAACTCAAAAGGGGTGATGATATTAATTAACAGTAATTTCGATCCGAATGTGCAGATTGTCCAAACAGATACGCAAGGTAGATGGATTATTTTAAATATGTTATTGGACCATAAACAGATATGGCTCATTAACATTTACGGACCAAATAATGATGATCCACACTTCTTTGACAAAATATATACATTATCAACTCTGCAAGCAATTCAAGACTCTATTATTATGGTGGGAGATTATAATACCGTTTTAAATAGCTCAATGGACCGTAAAGGAAATCACACTACAAACTATCACCCTCATGCTCTTAAGGAAATCATGAATGTCATGGATACATTAGAACTAGTAGATATATGGAGGCTTAAATATCCTGATCTAGTGAGATATACATGGCAGAGACTCAATCAAGCTAGACGTCTTGACTTCTTTCTTATGTCATTTTCATTGGCACCAAAAGTTTAAAAAGTGTTGATAGGGGACAGAATGCGGTCGGACCATCATATAATTGGCATATACATTACACTTACTGAATTTCCACGTGGGCGAGGATATTGGACATTTTATCAAAGCCTATTGGATGAAATTGTTTTTAACTAGGACAGAGGAATTTATAACCGATTTTTTTCCGATATAACATAGGTACAGCAAATCTCCTTATTGTATGGGACACCTTTAAATGTGCCTTTAGAGGCCATGCAATTCAGTACTCATCTCGAAAACAAAAGCAATTTAGTTCGAAAGAGTCCACACTAACAAAGGAAATAGAAGGTCTAACAGAACAGATAGATAGCAATAAAAACTGTAACATAGAGGCTCATAATAAATTAGAGGAAAAACAAAAAGAAATGGAGAAACTTATTCAAGAAAGATCAAGTGTAATATATTTTAAAAATAAAGCAAACTGGATGGAATATGGGGAAAAATTCACCAAATTATTTTTAAATCTTCAACAGAGGAATGCTACCAAAAATAATTTATTGAAACTGGTTACAAATGACGGAGACACCCATAATTCACCAAATTATATTTTGAAGGAGGAAGCAAAGTACTTTAAGCATATGTTTTCGTTTCAATCGCTTCCATCTCTAACTGAAGCAAATTGAAGAGATGTCTTTTCTATTGATAATGTAAATTAACAGCCATACAGAAAGACTAATGTGAAGGTGAAATTACAGAGGAGGAACTTCTGGATGCAATTAAATACTTTAAGTCCGGGAAAACTCCAGGGTTGGATGGCATTCCAGTCGAGGTATACCAAAACTTTTTTGATATACTCAGAGGACCGTTATTAGCATGTTTTAACCACTCCTATGTAAATGGTAGATTATCAGACACTCAAGAAGAAGGTCTGATTTCATTATTACTGAAACAGGATACAAGTGGAAAATATAAAGATCCAGTCCATTTAAAAAATTAGAGGCCCCTTACACTTCAGTGTTGTGATGCAAAAATTCTAGCAAAATGTATAGCGCATAGAATTAAAAAGGTATTGTCGGACATTATTCATTCTAATCAGACAGGTTTTTTACATGGACGATACATTGGAGATAATATTAGGCAAGTACTGGAAACAATAGAACACTATGAAAAATCTGGGAAACCAGACCTAATATTCATAGCAGACTTCGAAAAGGCATTTGATAAAGTACGACTGGGGTTTATATATAAATGCCTGGAGCATTTCAATTTTGGACAATCTATTATAAATTGGGTTAAAATCATGTATAGTAACCCTAGGTGTAAAATAGTAAATAATGGCTATTTCTCAGAAAGTTTTAAAATGTCAAGAGGAGTGAAACAAGGTTGTCCAATATCGGCATATCTATTTATTATTGCCATCATTTTTTACATTTCAGTCATTTAGCAGACGCTCTTATCCAGAACTATTGAGTGCATACAGTGGGGAAAAAAAGTATTTAGTCAGCCACCAATTGTGCAAGTTCTCCCACTTAAAAAGATGAGAGAGGCCTGTAATTTTCATCATAGGTACACATCAACTATGACAGACAAAATGAGAAAAGAAAATCCTGAAAATCACATTGTAGGATTTTTTATGAATTTATTCGCAAATTAAGGTGGAAAATAAGTATTTGGTTAATAACAAAAGTTTATCAATACTTTGTTATATACCCTTTGTTGGCAATGACACAGGTCAAACATTTTCTGTAAGTCTTCACAAGGTTTTCACACACTGTTGCTGGTATTTTGGCCCATTCCTCCATGCAGATCCCCTCTAGAGCAGTGATGTTTTGGGGCTGTCACTGGGCAACACGGACTTTCAGCTTCCTCCAATGATTTTCTATGGGGTTGAGATCTGGAGACTGGCTAGGCCACTCCAGGACCTTGAAATGCTTCTTACGAAGCCACTCCTTCGTTGCCCGGCCGGTGTGTTTGGGATCATTGTCATGCTGAAAGACCCAGCCACGTTTCATCTTCAATGCCCTTGCTGATGGAAGGAGGTTTTCACTCAAAATCTCACGATACATGGCCCCATTCATTCTTTCCTTTACACATATCAGTCGTCCTGGTCCCTTTGCAGAAAAACAGCCCCAAAGCATGATGTTTCCACCCCCATGCTTCACAGTAAGTATGGTGTTCTTTGGATGCAACTCAGCATTCTTTGTCCTCCAAACACGACGAGTTGAGTTTTTACCAAAAAGTTCTATTTTGGTTTCATCTGAACATATGACATTCTCCCAATCCTCTTCTGGATCATCCAAACGCACTCTAGCAAACTTTCGACGGGCCTGGACATGTACTGGCTTAACCAGGGGGACACGTCTGGCACTGCAGGATTTGAGTCCCTGGCGGCGTAGTGTGTTACTGATGGTAGGCTTTGTTACTTTGGTCCCAGCTCTCTGCAGGTCATTCACTAGGTCCCCCCGTGTGGTTCTGGGATTTTTGCTCACCGTTCTTGTGATCATTTTGACCCAACAGGGTGAGATCTTGCGTGGAGCCCCAGATCGAGGGAGATTATCAGTGGTCTTGTATGTCTTCCATTTCCTAATATTTGCTCCCACAGTTGATTTCTTCAAACCAAGCTGCTTACCCATTGCAGATTCAGTCTTCCCAGCCTGGTGCAGGTCTACCATTTTGTTTCTGGTGTCCTTTGACAGCTCTTTGGTCTTGGCCATAGTGGAGTTTGGAGTGTGACTGTTTGAGGTTGTGGACAGGTGTCTTTTATACTGATAACAAGTTCAAACAGGTGCCATTAATACAGGTAACGAGTGGAGGACAGAGGAGCCTCTTAAATAAGAAGTTACAGGTCTGTGAGAGCCAGAAATATTGCTTGTTTGTAGGTGACCAAATACTTATTTTCCACCATAATTTGCAAATAAATTAATTACAAATCCTACAATGTGATTTTCTGAATTTTTTTCTCAATATGTCTGTCATAGTTGACGTGTACCTATGATGAAGATTACAGGCCTCTCTCACCTTTTTAAGTGGGAGAACTTGCACAATTGGTGGCTGACTAAATACTTTTTTTCCCCACTGTACATTTTTTATTTTATTTTCATACTGGGCCCCTGTGGGAAACAAACCCACAACCCTGGCGTTGCAAGCGCCATGCTCTACTAACTGAGCTACATCGAGATGTTAGCTATTAAAATTAGATCCAACAATAATATCAAGGGATTAGAAATCCAGGGCTTAAAAACAAAGGTGTCATTGTAAGCTGATGATTCAAGTTTTCTTTTAAATCCACAACTTGAATCCCTCCACAGCCTCATAGAGGATCTAGATACATTTTCTAACCTCTCTGGATTACAACCAAATTATGATAAATGTACTATATTAAGTATTGGATCACAAAAAAAAAAAAAAAATGTACATTACCATGTAGTTTACCAATAAAATGGTCTGATGGTGATGTGGATATACTCGGAATACATATCCCAAAGGAAATAAATGATCTCACTCCAATACATTTTAATAGAAAGTTAACAAAAATAGATAAGATCTTGCTACCATGGAAATTTGTGGAAAAATCACCCTGATTAACTCTTTAGTATTATCCCAGTTTACCTATTTGCTTATGGTATTGCCTACGCCTAGCGAACAGTTTTTTAAATTATATGAGAATTTTTTTTTCCATTTTATTTGGCAAGCCAGACAATATTAAACGGGCCTATTTATATAATGAATATGAATTAGGAGGACAGAAATGACTAAATATTAAAGCATTAGACCTATCACTAAATGCTTCAGTCATACAAAAGTTATACTTAAATTCGAACTGGTTCTCTAGCAAATTAGTAAGATTGTCTCACCCAATGTTCAAGAATGGTCTTTTTCCCTTTATTCAGATTACAACCTCTCACTTTAAGTTATTTGAAAAGGAAATAATCTTACAAATATCACTATTTCTAAAACAAGCCATAGAAAGTTGGTTGCAATTTCAATTTAATCCTCCAGAAACGACAGAACAAATAATGCAACAAATATTGTGGTTAAACTGAAATATACGAATTGATAAAAAAACGTTTATTTTGGGACAAATATGTTTAAAAAAGGTATAATCTTCGTAAATGATATTATTGGTAGGACTGGTGGAGTTACAGTGAGGGAAAAAAGTATTTGATCCCCTGCTGATTTTGTAAATTTGCCCACTGACAAAAAAATTATCAGTCTATAATTTTAATGGTAGGTTTATTTGAACAGTGAGAGACAGAATAACAACAAAAAAATCCAGAAAAACACATGTCAAAAATTTTATAAATCGATTTGCATTTTAAAGAGGGAAATAAGTATTTGACCCCCTCTCAATCAGAAAGATTTCTGGCTCCCAGGTGTCTTTTATACAGGTAACGAGCTGAGATTAGGAGCACACTCTTAATGGGAGTGCTCCTAATCTCAGTTTGTTACCTGTATAAAAGACACCTGTCCACAGAAGCAATCAATCAATCAGATTCCAAACTCTCCACCATGGCCAAGACCAAAGAGCTCTCCAAGGATGTTAGGGACAAGATTGTAGACCTACACAAGGCTGGAATTGGCTACAAGACCATCACCAAGCAGCTTGGCGAGAAGGTGACAACAGTTGGTGCAATTATTCGCAAATGGAAGAAACACAAAATAACTGTCAATCTCTCTTGGCCTGGGGCTCCATGCAAGATCGCACCTCGTGGAGTTGCAATGATCATGAGAACAGTGAGGAATCAGCCCAGAACTACACGGGAGGATATTGTCAATGATCTCAAGGCAGCTGGGACCATAGTCACCAAGAAAACAATTGGTAACACACTACGCCGTGAAGGACTGAAATCCTGCAGCGCCCGCAAGGTCCCCCTCCTCAAGAAAGCACATATACAGGCCCGTCTGAAGTTTGCCAATGAACATCTGAATGATTCAGAGGAGAACTGGGTGAAAGTGTTGTGGTCAGATGAGACCAAAATGGAGCTTTTTGGCATCAACTCAACTCGCCGTGTTTGGAGGAGGAGGAATGCTGCCTATGACCCCAAGAACACCATCCCCACCGTCAAACATGGAGGTGGAAACATTATGCTCTGGGGGTGTTTTTCTGCTAAGGGGACAGGACAACTTTACCGCATCAAAGGGACGATGGACGGGGCCATGTACCGTCAAATCTTGGGTGAGAACCTCCTTCCCTCAGCCAGGGCATTGAAAATGGGTCGTGGATGGGTATTCCAGCATGACAATGACCCAAAACACACGGCCAAGGCAACAAAGGAGTGGCTCAAGAAGAAGCACATTAAGGTCCTGGAGTGGCCTAGCCAGTCTCCAGACCTTAATCCCATAGAACATTTGTGGAGGGAGCTGAAGGTTCGAGTTGCCAAACGTCAGCCTCGAAACCTTAATGACTTGGAGAAGATCTGCAAAGAGGAGTGGGACAAAACCACTCCTGAGATGTGTGCAAACCTGGAGGCCAACTACAAGAAACGTCTGACCTCTGTGATTGCCAACAAGGGTTTTGCCACCAAATACTAAGTCATGTTTTGCAGAGGGGTCAAATACTTATTTCCCTCATTAAAATGCTAATCAATTTATAACATTTCTGACATGCATTTTTCTGGATTTTGTTGTTGTTATTCTGTCTCTCACTGTTCAAATAAACCTACCATTAAAATTATAGACTGATCATGTCTTTATCAGTGGGCAAACGTACAAAATCAGCAAGGGATCAAATACTTTTTTCCCTCACTGTATGTCGCACATGCAGCTAACATAAACATATGGAATTGTCTGCTCTACTCAAAACTACAACCAAATAATTGCAGCATTACCGCAAAAATGGAAGGGGAAAGTGGAAGGGGGAAAAAGTATGGATCTTGTCTGTCAGCCTTGCATTGAAGAATATAATTGGTTTAAGAAAATTTTGATAAATAAAAAAGTATACCAGTTTCATTTAAGGACCAAAGGATTGACAGCCGTCCCATATAGATTGCAAAATAGTTGGGAAGAGATGTTTGACGTACCGATTCCATGGCATAGTGTTTATGAATTGATACGCAAAACGACGCTGGATTCAAAACTTATAATTACGATCTGTAGAAACAATGAGAATAGAAAGGTTCAGAACTTTTTTTAAACATCACAGAACAGTTGAAAAATATATTGCAAATAGAAATCCAATATGGATGGTGTTAAGAGATAGATGGGAGGTGTTGAATGGAGCTGATAGATGGGACTAATAACAACAACTAATAACAACAAGATAGCTAATGTAAAGCATACTGTGTCCATAATAAGTATATTGTCACGGATTCAGCCGAGGCTGCTCCTCCTCCTTGCTCGGGCAGGCTTCGGCATTCGTCGTCCCCGGAGTACTAGCTGCTGCCGATCTATGTTTCGGTGTTTGTCTTGTTTGGTCTTTATTGTTTACACCTGTTTCCCATTATGTTTTATTGTGTTCCCTTTATAACCTTCTGTTTCTCATTGTGTATTGTGCGTAATTGTTTTGGTCTTTTCGGCAGCTGCCCATGTGTGCGGGTTATATTGTTCCTCTCTGTATGAGGTTGCCTGTGTACTTTGTATTTGCACTGTATCCAGTAAAGTATCTGCCAGTAGCTCGGTGTCCTGCTCTTGACTTCGCCTACCGCATACACGTCACTTTGACAGAATTACGCACCCTAAGACATGGAGTCAGCAGGAGCGGCGGTGCCAGCTGGATCAATGGAAGAACGCGTAGAACAACAAGCGGCCATGATCCAGGCTCTCGGCACCGCCATGGAACGGGTGGTGAACACCATGGAGCGATGGGAAAGAGGAGGTTTGCCCACACCTCCTCCGACGATACCACCACCATCAGCTATGCCCATCGTTTCACCTCCGGGGTCCAGTGGGATTCGGCTCTCGCTCCCGAGGGCTTATGATGGCACAGCTGCCGGGTGTCAGGGTTTCCTGCTCCAGGTGGAACTCTACCTGGCAACCATCCACCCGGCGCCCTCGGGATACGAGAGCGTGTCCGCCCTCATCTCCTGTCTGTCCGGCAAGGCGCTGTAGTGGGCCAACGCCGAGTGGTGGGGAATAGACGCCGCTACTGTCAACTATGCGGAGTTCACCCGCCACTTCAGGGCAGTATTCGATCATCCACCAGAGGGTAAAGCGGCGGGTGAGCGTCTATTCCACCTCCGACAGGGGAAGAGGAGCGCGCAGGAGTTCGCACTGGACTTCCGGACGCTGGCTGCCAACGCGGGATGGAATGAGAGGGCCCTTATCGACCACTACAGATGTAGCCTGAGGGAGGACGTGCGTCGGGAATTGGCCTGCAGGGACACCAACCTAAACTTCGATCAACTGGTGGACATGTCGATTCGCCTGGACACCCTGTTGGCTACCCGCGGACGTCCGGACTCGGGGCTGTCCATTCCATCCCCCAGCACTTCCGAGCCGACCCCTATGGAGCTCGGAGGTGCTGGTACTAGGAGAGATACCAGGAGAGAGGCCGTCCCCTGCACCAACAGTGGCCGCAGAGGACACACTGCTGGTCGGTTCTGGGGAGGGTCTCCTCGGAATCGAGGCAGTAGGCCGCGCACTGATGAGTCCTTCCAGGTGAGTAGGCGCCCAACTCACCCAGAGCTCCCTGTTGAGCATATATGTATTAAAGTTGTGTTTCCCGAGGTTTCTCCTCATTCCCAGCATAAGGCGCTAGTCGATTCAGGCGCAGCTGGGAATTTTATTGATCGCCAGTTCACCCATAAGTTAGGGATTCCTATTGTTCCAGTGGATGTGCCCTTCCCTATCCATGCCCTAGATAGCCGCCCTTTGGGGTCTGGGTTGATTAGGGAGGTCACGGCGCCTCTCAAGATGAAAACGCAGGAGGGCCATGAGGAGATAATTTGTTTGTATTTGATTGACTCTCCTACGTTTCCCGTGGTGTTGGGGCTTCCCTGGTTGATGTCTCATGACCCCAACATTTCATGGTAACAGAGGGCTCTCAAGGGATGGTCTGATCAGTGTGTCGGGAGGTGTGTGGGTGTTTCCGTAGGGGCCACGACGGTGGAAAGTCCGAACCAAGTTCCCACCATGCACATTCCACCTGAACATGCCGATTTGGCTCTCGCCTTCTGTAAAAAGAAGGCGACTCAATTACCACCCCGTCGACAGGGGGATTGTGCGATAAACCTCCAAGTAGGCGCTGCGCTTCCCCGTAGTCATGTGTATCCTCTGTCTCAGGAGGAGACGGCGGCTATGGAAACATATGTCGCTGAATCTCTGAGACAGGGATACATACGGCCGTCCACTTCCCCTGCGTCCTCAAGTTTCTTTTTTGTGAAGAAGAAAGATGGGGGTTTACGCCTGTGTATTGAATACCGTCTCAATCAGATCACCATCAAATACAGATATCCTCTCCCTCTGATTGCTAGTATGACGGAGTCATTACACGGGGCGCGATTCTTCACAAAATTGGATCTCAGGAGCGCGTACAACCTGGTGCGCATTACGGAGGGAGATGAGTGGAAGACAGCATTCAGTACCACCTCGGGTCACTATGAGTACCTCGTCATGCAATACGGTTTAATGAATGCTCCTTCAGTCTTCCAATCGTTTGTGGATGAGATTTTCTGGGACTTGCATGGACAGGGTGTAGTGGTGTATATTGAAGACATTCTAATATACTCCGCTACCCGAGCAGAGCATGTGTCGCTGGTTCGTCGGGTGCTTGGTAGACTGTTGGAGCATGACCTGTATGCAAAGTTGGAGAAATGTCTGTTCTTCCAGGAGTCCATCTCCTTCCTGGGACACCGGTTGTCCGCGTCAGGGGTGGAGATGGAGATTGACCGCATTTCAGCCTTGCGCAATTGGCAGACTCCCTCCACGGTGAAGGAGGTGAAGTGGTTCTTGGTTTTTGCCAATTACTACCGGAGGTTTATCCGGGGCTTTGGGCAGGTAGCAGCTCCCATTACCTCCCTGCTAAAGGGGGATCCGGTGCGTCTGCGGTGGTCGGCTGAGGCGGACAGGGTTTTTAGGCATCTGAAGAACCTGTTTACCTCGGCTCCAGTGCTGGCACATCCGGATCCCTCTTTGGCGTTCCAAGTTAAGGTGGATGTGTCCGAGGCTGGGATCGGTGCTGTACTGCTTTCTTTTCTAAGAAGCTCAGTCCGGCGGAGCGCAATTATGATGTGGGGGACAGGAAGCTGTTAGCTGTGGTGCAAGCCCTGAAGGTGTGGAGGCATTGGCTTGAGGGGGCTAAACACCCTTTTCTCATTTTGACTGACCATCGTAACCTGGAGTACATCCGGGCGGCGAGGAGGCTGAACCCTCGCCAGGCTAGGTGGGCTATGTTTTTCACCCGATTTGTATTTATGCTCACCTATAGACCAGGGTCACAGAACGCTAAGGTAGATGCCCTGTCCCGACTATATGACACAGAGGAGAGGTCCATTGAGCCTACTCCCATACTTCCCGAGTCTTGTCTGGTGGCACCGGTGGTATTGGAGGTTGATACAGACATCGAGTGGGCATTACGTACCGATCCTACTCCCCCACAGTGTCCAGAGGGTCGGAAGTACGTGCCGCTCGAGGTTCGTGATTGATTAATATATTGGGCTCACATGTCACCTTCCTCCGGTCATCCTGGTATTGGTCGGACAGTGCACTGTCTTAGTGGGAAGTACTGGTGGCCCACTTTAGCTAAGGATGTGAGGGTTTATGTTTCCTCCTGCTCGGTGTGGGCCCAGTGTAAGGCACCTAGACACCTACCCAGAGGGAAATTACAACCCCTACCTGTTCCACAACGGCCGTGGTCTCACCTCTCGGTGGATTTTGTCACGGACCTTCCCCCCTCCCAGGGGAACACGACGATCTTGGTCGTTGTGGATCGGTTTTCAAAGGCCTGCCGTCTCATTCCTATGCCAGGTCTCCCTACAGCCCTACAAACTGCTGACGCCCTGTTTACACACGTCTTCCGGCACTACGGGGTACATCACCGCAGTGAGGCTCCGGTGTATGCACCGGGAGATCAGGTCTGGCTCTTGACCCGAAACCTACCCCTTCGCCTGCCCTGCCAGAAGCTGGGTCGGCGGTTTGTGGGACCATTTAAAGTTCTGAGGAGATTGAACAAGGTATGATATAGGTTACAACTGCCCATTAATTACCGCATTAACCCCTCGTTCCATGTGTCTCTCCTCAGGCCGGTAGTAGCTGGTCCACTCCAGGAGAGTGAGGTACGAGAGGCTCCTCCGCCCCCGTTGGACATCGAGGGGGCTCCGGCGTACTCAGTCCGTTCCATCTTGGATTTGAGGCGTCGGATGGGGGGCCTGCAGTATCTCGTGGAGTGGGAGGGGTACGGTCCGGAGGAACGTTGCTGGGTCCCTAGGAGGGACATCCTAGATCCCTCCATGTTGAGGGATTTCCACCGGAGTCATCCGACTCGCCCTGCTCTGCGTCCTCCTGGCCGTCCCCGAGGCCGGGGTCGGTGCACGTCTGGAGCCGCGCGTCAAGGAGGGGGTACTGTCACGGATTCAGCCGAGGCTGCTCCTCCTCCTTGCTCGGGCAGGCTTCAGCGTTCATCGTCCCCGGAGTACTAGCTGCTGCCGATCTATGTTTCGGTGTTTGTCTTGTTTGGTCTTTATTGTTTACACCTGTTTCCCATTATGTTTTATTGTGTTCCCTTTATAACCCTCTGTTTCTCAGTGTGTATTGTGCGTAATTGTTTTGGTCTTTTCGGCAGCTGCCCATGTGTGCGGGTTGTATTGTTCCTCTCTGTATGAGGTTGCCTTTTGTACTTTGGATTTGCACTGTATCCAGTAAAGTATCTGCCAGTAGCTCTGTGTCATGCTCTTGACTTCGCCTACCGCATACACGTCGCTTTGACATATATAGGTTATAGGTTGAGAGCTTTTGTGAAAGAGCACAGTTAGAAAAATATGGCATATAGAAGCAAACCAGATGGACATCATGAAAATTATCGGATTACAGAGATCATACGTTTCCTGTAGGTCTTGACCAGGTTTGCACACACTGCAGCAGGGATTTTGGCCCACAGACCTTCTCCAGATCCTTCAGGTTTCGGGGCTGTCGCTGGGCATTACGGACTTTCAGCTCCCTCCAAAGATGTTCTATTGTATTCAGGTCTTGAGACTGGCTAGGCCACTCCAGGACCTTGAGATGCTTCTTACGGAGCCACTCCTTAGTTGCCCTGGCTGTGTGTTTCGGGTCGTTGTCATGCTGGAAGACCCAGCCACGACCCATATTCAATGCTCTTACTGAGGGAAGGAGGATGTTGGCCAAGATCTCGCGATACATGGCCCCATCCATGCTCCCCTCAATACGGTGCAGTCGTCCTGTCCCCTTTGCAGAAAAGCATCCCCAAAGAATGATGTTTCCACCTCCATGCTTCACGGTTGGGATGGTGTTCTTGGGGTTGTACTCATCCTTCTTCCTCCTCCAAACACGGCAAGTGGAGTTTAGACCAAAAAGCTCTATTTTTGTCTCATCAGACCACATGACCTTCTCCCATTCCTCCTCTGGATCATCCAGATGGTCATTGGCAAACTTCAGACGGGCCTGGACATGCGCTGGCTTGAGCAGGGGGACCTTGCGTGCGCTGCAGGATTTTAATCCATGACGGCGTAGTGTGTTACTAATGGTTTTCTTTGAGACTGTGGTCCCAGCTCTCTTCAGGTCATTGACCAGGTCCTGCCATGTAGTTCTGGGCTGATCCCTCACCTTCCTCATGATCATTGATGCCCCACGAGGTGAGATCTTGCATGGAGCCCCAGACCAAGGGTGATTGACCGTCATCTTGAACTTCTTCCATTTTCTAATAATTGCACCAACAGTTGTTGCCTTCTCACCAAGCTGCTTGCCTATTGTTCTGTAGCCCATCCCAGCCTTGTGCAGGTCTACACTTTTATCCCTGATGTCCTTACACAGCTCTCTGGTCTTGGCCATTGTGGAGAGGTTGGAGTCTGTTTGATTGAGTGTGTGGACAGGTGTCTTTTATACAGGTAACGAGTTCAAACAGGTGCAGTTGATACAGGTAATGAGTGGAGAACAGGAGGGCTTCTTAAAGAAAAACTAACAGGTCTGTGAGAGCCTGAATTCTTACAGGTTGGTAGGTGATCAAATACTTATGTCATGCAATAAAATGCAAATTAATTACTTAAAAATCATACAATGTGATTTTCTGGATTTTTGTTTTAGATTACGTCTCTCACAGTTGAAGTGTACCTATGATAAAAATTACAGACCTCTACATGCTTTGTAAGTAGGAAAACCTGCAAAATCGGCAGTGTATCAAATACTTGTTCTCCCCACTGTATATATAAAGTGGGGAGAACAAGTATTTGATACACTGCCGATTCAACACTTCAACTGTGAGAGACGGGATCTAAAACAAAAATCCAGAAAATCACATTGTATGATTTTAAGTAATTAATTTTCATTTGATTATTGTCATTGGGTTGGGCTAGTCTCTCTCTCTCTCTCCTCAGCAGCACGTGCACGTGAAATGAGCAGCTGGAACCAGGACATAAGTTAGACATTTTATTGGGTTGCAATTGGCTGACACAGATAACAAGCTTGCACAGTTCTCATCACACAAACAATAAATGAACAGAGGACAGGTCCAATCGGGTCCGGTCGGTAAATCAATTTTAGTTGCACAAAACCGAGACCTGTGGCAATTATATCAGACCCGACCCAGATCCAAGAAAAAAGTCAGAATTTAGGACCCAGACCCGGACCTGGGAAGGATCTCAGAATTTTGAGTCTGTTGGACCCGTGAAGACCTCTAGTAGCTGGTAATGGCTTAATTAGAGGTAGACAGTAATGGGTTAATTAGGTAGCTAGTAATGGGTTAATTAGAGGTAGCTAGTAATGGGTTAATTCAAGGTAGCTAGTAATGGGTTAATTAGAGGTAGCTAGTAATGGGTTAATTAGAGGTAGCTAGTAATGGGTTAATTTAAGGTAGCTAGTAATTTTCTCATCTTAACCATTCCACTTCGTCTGAAATTGGTACTGTTGGCTTCTAGATGTCCCCATTCCAGAGACAGTGGTTTATGAAAATGGTACTGTAGACTTCCTGATGTCCCCATTATAGAAGACAGTGGTTTATGAAACCTTAAAAACTGATGTCAGTCTAGACCAATCTCACTCTAAGCAATTACACGGAGAGATGGAGCGACAGAGAGATGGAGCGACAGAGAGGGGGGGGGGTCAGAGAGCGAGAGAGAGAGAGAGAGTAAAGGGGGTACTGTATTTTCACTATGATGACCTTACCATGTATCTACTATAGCAGTGACTTCACAGGACTCATTAAAACAAATGTAACGCATCATTCACTGAAAAATTACCCCTCTGACTCTCCAGGTCTGCCTCCCAAATAGCACCCTATTCCCTATAGATCAGGGCCCTTAGCACACCGACCATAGGGAATAGAGTGCCATTTGAGACGTGGCCCAGGCTTCTACAGTCCAGGGCCCTGCTAGCCATTTGAGACGTGGCCCAGGCTTCTACAGTCCAGGGCCCTGCTAGCGATTTGAGACGTGGCCCAGGCTTCTACAGTCCAGGGCCCTGCTTGCGATTTGAGACGTGGCCCAGGCTTCTACAGTCCAGGGCCCTGCTAGCCATTTGAGACGTGGCCCAGGCTTCTACAGTCCAGGGCCCTGCTAGCCATTTGAGACGTGGCCCAGGCTTCTA
>CM062489.1:1289132-1349132 GCA_031479575.1 Coregonus ussuriensis
TAGGACATCTACTTTGTGCATGAGACAAGCAATTTTTCCAACAATGTTTTACAGACAGATTATTTCACTTATAATTCACTGTATCACAATTCCAGTGGGTCAGAAGTTTACATACACTAAGTTGACTGTGCCTTTAAACAGCTTGGAAAATTCCAGAAAATGATATAATAGGCTAATTGACATCATTTGAGTCAATTGGAGGTGTACCTGTGGATGTTTTTCAAGGTCTACCTTCAAACTCAGTGCCTCTTTGCTTGACATCATGGGAAAATCAAAAGAAATCAGGCAAGACCTCAGAAAAAATATTGTAGACCTCCACAAGTCTGGTTCATCCTTGGGAGCAATTTCCAAACGCCTGAAGGTACCACATTCATCTGTACAAACAATAGTACGCAAGTATAAACACCATGGGACCACGCAGCCGTCATACCGCTCAGGAAGGAGACGTGTTCTGTCTCCTAGAGATAAACGTACTTTGGTGCAAAAAATGCAAATCAATCCCAGAACAACAGCAAAGGACCTTGTGAAGATGCTGGAGGAAACACATACAAAAGTATCTATATCCACAGTAAAACAAGTCCTATATCGACATCACCTGAAAGGCTGCTCAGCAAGGAAGAAGCCACTGCTCCAAAACCGCCATAAAAAAGCCAGACTACGGCTTGCAACTGCACATGGGGACAAAGATTGTACTTTTTGGAGAAATGTCCTCTGGTCTGATGAAACCAAAATAGAACTGTTTGGCCATAATGCCCATCGTTATGTTTGGAGGAAAAAGGGGTCAACTCTAAGCCGAAAATCACCATCCCAACCGTGAAGCACGGGGGAGGCAGCATCATGCTGTGGGGATGCTTTGCTGCAGGAGGGACTGGTGCACTTCACAAAATAGATGGCATCATGAGGAAGGAAAATTATGTGGATATATTCAAGCAACATCTTAAGACATCTGTCAGGAAGTTAAAGATTGGTCGCAAATGGGTCTTCAAAATGGACAATGACCCCAAGCATACTTCCAAAGTTGTGTCAAAATGGCTTAAGGACGACAAAGTCAAGGTATTGGAGTGGCCATCACAAAGCCCTGACCTCAATCCTATAGAAAATGTGTGGGCAGAACTGAAAAAGCGTGTGCGAGCAAGGAGGCATACAAACCTGACTCAGTTACACCAGCTCTGTCAGGAGGAATGGGCCAAAATTCACCCAACTTATTGTGGGAAGCTTGTGGAAGGCTACCCGAAACGTTTGAGGCAAGTTAAACAATTTAAAGGCAATGCTACCAAATACTAATTGAGTGCATGTAAACTTCTGACCCACTGGGAATGTAATGAAAGAAATAAAAGCTGAAATAAATAATTCTCTCTACTATTATTCTGACATTTCACATTCTTAAAATAAAGTGGTGATCCTAACTGACCTAAAACAGGGAATTTTTAGTAGGTTTAAATGTCAGGAATTGTGAAAAACTGAGTTTAAATGTATTTGGCTTAGGTGTATGTAAACTTCCGACTTCAACTGTATGCTGTAGCATCACGATTTCCCTTCACTGGAACTAAGGGGCCTAGCCCGAACCATGAAAAACAGCCCCAGACCATTATTCCTCCTCCACCAAACTTTACAGTTGGCACTATGCGTTCTCCTCGCATCCGCCTCGTATCCGCCAAACCCAGATTTGTCCGTTGGACTGACAGATGATGAAGCGTGATTCATCACTCCAGAGAACGCGTTTCCACTGCTCCAGAGTCCAATGGCAGCGAGCTTTACACCACTTCAGCCGACGCTTGGCATTGCGCATGGTGATTTTAGGCTTGTGACGCCTCACAGGTCCTCAACTGGCAGCTTCATTTAATAGTACCCGCAAAACACCAGTCTCAACGTCAACAGTGAAGAGGCGACTCCGGGATGCTGACCTTCTAGGCAGAGTTACATAGAAAAAGCAATTTCTCAGACTGGCCAATAGAAATAAAATATTAAGATGGGCAGTCTGAGATATGGCTTTTTCTTTGCAACTCTGCCTAGAAGGTCAGCATCCCGGAGTCGCCTCTTCACTGTTGACGTTGAGACTGGTGTTTTGTGGGTACTATTTAATGAAGCTGCCAGTTGAGGACCTGTGAGGCGCCTGTTTCTCAAACTAGACACTCTAATTAATTTGTCATCTTGCTCAGTTGGGCCTCCCACTCCTCTTTCTATTCTGGTTAGAGCCAGTTTGCGCTGTTCTGTGAAGGGAGTAGTACAGAGCGTTTTACGGGATCTTCAGTTTCTTGGCAATTTCTCACCTGGAATAGCCTTCATTTCTCAGAACAAGAATAGACTGATGAGTTTCAGAAGGAAGTTTTTTGTTTCTGGCCATTTTGAGCCTGTAATCGAACCCACAATTGCTGATGCTCCAGATAATCAACTAGTCTCAAGAAGGCCAGTTTTATTGCTTCTTTAATCAGAACAACAGTTTTCAGCTGTGCTACCATAATTGCAAAAGGGTTTTCTAATGATCAATTAGCCTTTTAAAATGATAAACTTGGATTAGCAAACACAACGTGCCATTGGAACACAGGACTGATGGTTGCTGATAATTGGCCTCTGAACGCCTATGTAGATATTCCATTAAAAATCAGCAGCTTCCAGCTACAATAGCCATTTACAACATTAACAATGTCTACACTGTATTTCTGATGTTATTTTAATGGACAAAAAAAAGTTTTTATTTCGAAAACAAGGACATTTCTAAGTGACCCCAAACTTTTGAACGGTAGTGTAAATGGTAATGAATCTCTTACTTTAGGCTCTGCTTGCTCCAGTGAACAGGGGAGTGGGCTTGTCAATCTGAACCCATGTAAAGGCCTTGTCAAGCTGAACCCATCTAAAGGCCTTGTCAATCTGAACCCATGTAAAGGCCTTGTCAATCTGAACCCATGTAAAGGCCTTGTCAAGCTCAACCCATCTAAAGGCCTTGTCAATCTGAACCCATCTAAAGGCCTTGTCAAGCTCAACCCACACATCATTAAGGGCTCAAGTGGTGCTTGTTAACTGTCAACTAACAGCTTATGTTGTCTTTGTTCATAAGCACACAGATGTGTGTGTGTGTGTGTGTATGTGTGTGTGTGTGTATGTGTGTGTGTATGTGTGTGTGTGTGTATGTGTGTGTGTAGCAGAACTGTACTGACCTTTCTCTCCTTTTGTTCCACACTACAGCACCCTGGATCCTATCTCAACTTCTCCACTCTTCACTTCACATGCGTCATTCTTTGTCTGAAAGAGAGATGGAATAAGAGGATGTGAATGGAGGAGAGGAGAGGAGAGAGAAGAGAAGAGAGGAGAGAGAGGAGAGGAGAGAGGGGAGAGAAGAGAGGAGAGAGAAGAGAGAGGAGAGAGGAGAGAGGAGAGAGGAGAGAGAAGAGAGAGAAGAGAGAGAAGAGAGAGAAGAGAGACAAGAGAGGAGAGGAGAGAGAGGAGAGAGAGGAGAGAGAGAGAGAGAGAGAGAGAGGAGAGAGAGGAGAGAGAGGAGAGAGAGGAGACAGAGGAGAGGAGAGAGGAGAGAGAGAGAAGAGAGAAGAGAGAGCAGAGAGAAGAGAGAAGAGAGGAGAGAGAAGAGAGGAGAGAGAAGAGAGGAGAGAGAAGAGAGGAGAGAGAAGAGAGGAGAGAGAAGAGAGGAGGGAGAAGAGAGGAGAGAGAAGAGAGGAGAGAGAAGAGAGGAGAGAGGAGAGAGAAGAGAGAAGAGAGGAGAGGAGAGACTGTGAAGCGAAGGAGGACTATTATGTGAGAGGGCCTCCGTTGAAGTGATCTGTCCTTTGAAAAACAATACCACCAGGCAGCCAATCAGACACAGAGAGAGAGAAGGTCAGGAAACAGATGAATGGAGGTCATAGGCCTACACGTTAGGGCAGACAGGCCATGCGTAGCCAATGTGATTTATAGGATATTTATTTGTATCACAATATTTTCTACCTGCAGGCTGCAATTTATTTATTTGCTAGCTTTATGTGGGCTATTTTTACAATGTTAGCAATGGCAATAGAAGTTACTTTTTAGGTTTGTATCATTTTCATTTAGATTTGGATAGAATTTTGATTAATCACATAACAATGATTTTGAGATACGAAGATGTTATTATAAATTAAATTAAACTGTTCCACGAAAATGTGCATATGAAAATCGTAACTGGCACACAGATCGCTAGGAATGGTAAAATAAATTGGCATTCCACATGAGAAAGTTTGCCGACTCCTCCTGTAGCCTATTACCGGCCACTTCAGGAGAGTAATGATAGAATCTGCGAAAGCCAGCAGGAGCGGGTGTAGGATGGTCGGGTCATGTTAAGGTTTTTATCTTCTGGTTATCTTGATCTCTGGCTCCCTCTTGAGTCATTTGTGTCTTATTTCATCAAACAGCATCAGACAAGCATGTAGTTGATTTTATTGAAACACATAGGGTGTGTCTATATATGGAAAAATACATGTTTTTAAATGTCGACCAATCGATTGGTCGAAAGAACAGACAACTTTTGGTCGACCAAGATTTTTTTTAGTTGTGACAGCCCTACTACACATACACAAACAGTACAGTAATGAATCACAGATTACTAATGATGAATACTGATGAAGAGGTGACCTTATTAAACTGTTAGTAGGACTAAAACCTGGCGGCGGCCGCTGATTGGCTGAATACCCAGGGCACGAGGTGGTTGGAGTTAAACAGTTAGTAGGCCTAAAACCAACATTGATGTGATGACTATTAGTCCAATTTGTCTCTTTGGCTGTTGAGAGACCTAGGCCTACTCTCCCACCCTGCCCTCATAATGAGCCATTTAGAAAAACTGGATATGGATATGAGAAACACACTTAATTGTTGTATAATGTCCAAAGTATCATTGATGATCACTTGTGAAGAGACTAGAGAATGTGGGACGTTGGTGATTTGTTTGTGGGGAGAACAAGCATTTGATACACTGCCAATTTTGCAGGTTTTCCTACTTACAAAGCATGTAGAGGTCTGTAATTTTCAACTGTGAGAGACGGAATCTAAAACAAAAATCCAGAAAATCACATTGTATGATTTTTAAGTAATTAATTTGAAATTTATTATCTCTTTGTTCTGTAAAAACAACTATTTATAATATTTGCCAATCAAAAGTTATTACTAGACCGTTCATATGTTAATTTACTCACTAAGATAATATCATGAAATGTAAAGTCTTTACCTCAATGTGTTTTCCTCGATATTGAAAAGGGAGAGGCAATACGGACATGCCTGGTGCCCAAATATATGGCGTATGTCACGCAGCTGAGAGTTGAGTAGAGACGAATGGATTTCAGTCAGTTCAGTCAGTTCAGTCAGTTCAGTCAGTTCAGTCAGTTCGGTCAGTTCAGTTCAGTCAGTTCAGTCAGTTCAGTTCAGTCAGTTCAGCCAGTTCAGTCAGTTCAGTCAGTTCAGTCAGTTCAGTCAGTTCAGTTCAGTCAGTTCGGTCAGTTCAGCCAGTTCAGTCAGTTCAGTCAGTTCAGTTCAGTCAGTTCAGCCAGTTCAGTCAGTTCAGCCAGTTCAGTCAGTTCAGCCAGTTCAGTCAGTTCAGTCAGTTCAGTCAGTTCAGTCAGTTCAGTTCAGCCAGTTCAGCCAGTTCAGTCAGTTCAGTCAGTTCAGTCAGTTCAGTCAGTTCAGTTCAGTCAGTTCAGTCAGTTCAGTCAGTTCAGTTCAGCCAGTTCAGTCAGTTCAGTCAGTTCAGTCAGTTCAGTTCAGTCAGTTCAGTCAGTTCAGCCAGTTCATTCAGTTCAGTCAGTTCAGTCAGTTCAGTTCAGCCAGTTCAGCCAGTTCAGTCAGTTCAGCCAGTTCAGTCAGTTCAGTCAGTTCAGCCAGTTCAGCCAGTTCAGTCAGTTGAGTCAGTTCAGTTCAGCCAGTTCAGTCAGTTCAGTCAGTTCAGTCAGTTCAGCCAGTTCAGTCAGTTCAGTCAATTCAGTCCAGTCAGTTCAGTCAGTTCAGTCAGTTCAGTCAGTTCAGTTCAGCCAGTTCAGTCAGTTGAGTCAGTTCAGTTCAGTCAGTTCAGTCAGTTCAGTCAGTTCAGTCAGTTCAGTCAGTTCAGTCAGTTCAGTTCAGCCAGTTCAGCCAGTTCAGTCAGTTCAGCCAGTTCAGTCAGTTCAGTCAGTTCAGTCAGTTCAGCCAGTTCAGTCAGTTCAGCCAGTTCAGTCAGTTCAGCCAGTTCAGTCAGTTCAGTCAGTTCAGCCAGTTCAGTCAGTTCAGCCAGTTCAGTCAGTTCAGTCAGTTCAGTCAGTTCAGCCAGTTCAGTCAGTTCAGCCAGTTCAGTCAGTTCAGTCAGTTCAGTTCAGTCAGGTCAGTCAGTTCAGTCAGTTCAGTTCAGTCAGTTCAGTCAGTTCAGCCAGTTCAGTCAGTTCAGCCAGTTCAGTCAGTTCAGTCAGTTCAGCCAGTTCAGCCAGTTCAGCCAGTTCAGTCAGTTTAGTTCAGTCAGTTCAGTCAGTTCAGCCAGTTCAGCCAGTTCAGCCAGTTCAGTCAGTTCAGTCAGTTCAGTTCAGTCAGTTCAGTCAGTTCAGTTCAGCCAGTTCAGCCAGTTCAGTCAGTTCAGTTCAGTCAGTTCAGTCAGTTCAGTCAGTTCAGTCAGTTCAGTCAGTTCAGTCAGTTCAGTTCAGTCAGTTCAGTCAGTTCGGTCAGTTCAGTCAGTTCAGTCAGTTCAGTCAGTTCAGTCAGTTCAGTTCAGTCAGTTCGGTCAGTTCAGTCAGTTCAGTCAGTTCAGTCAGTTCAGTCAGTTCAGTTCGGTCAGTTCGGTCAGTTCAGTCAGTTCAGTCAGTTCAGCCAGTTCAGTCAGTTCAGTCAGTTCAGTCAGTTCAGTCAGTTCGGTCAGTTCAGTTCAGTCAGTTCAGTCAGTTCAGCCAGTTCAGTCAGTTCAGCCAGTTCAGTCAGTTCAGTCAGTTCAGTTCAGTCAGTTCAGTCAGTTCAGTCAGTTCAGTCAGTTCAGTTCAGTCAGTTCAGGCAGTTCAGGCAGTTCAGTCAGTTCAGCCAGTTCAGTCAGTTCAGTCAGTTCAGTCAGTTCAGTTCAGTCAGTTCAGTCAGTTCAGTCAGTTCAGTCAGTTCAGTCAGTTCAGTTCAGTCAGTTCAGTCAGTTCAGTCAGTTCAGTCAGTTCAGTTCAGTCAGTTCAGTCAGTTCAGTCAGTTCAGTCAGTTCAGTCAGTTCAGTCCAGTCAGTTCAGTCAGTTCAGTCAGTTCAGTCAGTTCAGTTCAGTCAGTTCAGTCAGTTCAGCCAGTTCAGCCAGTTCAGTCAGTTCAGTCAGTTCAGTCAGTTCAGTCAGTTCAGTCAGTTCAGTTCAGTCAGTTCAGTCAGTTCAGTCAGTTCAGTCAGTTCAGCCAGTTCAGTCAGTTCAGCCAGTTCAGTCAGTTCAGCCAGTTCAGTCAGTTCAGTCAGTTCAGCCAGTTCAGTCAGTTCAGCCAGTTCAGTCAGTTCAGTCAGTTCAGTCAGTTCAGCCAGTTCAGTCAGTTCAGCCAGTTCAGTCAGTTCAGTCAGTTCAGTTCAGTCAGGTCAGTCAGTTCAGTCAGTTCAGTTCAGTCAGTTCAGTCAGTTCAGCCAGTTCAGTCAGTTCAGCCAGTTCAGTCAGTTCAGTCAGTTCAGCCAGTTCAGCCAGTTCAGCCAGTTCAGTCAGTTTAGTTCAGTCAGTTCAGTCAGTTCAGCCAGTTCAGCCAGTTCAGCCAGTTCAGTCAGTTCAGTCAGTTCAGTTCAGTCAGTTCAGTCAGTTCAGTTCAGCCAGTTCAGCCAGTTCAGTCAGTTCAGTTCAGTCAGTTCAGTCAGTTCAGTCAGTTCAGTCAGTTCAGTCAGTTCAGTTCAGTCAGTTCAGTCAGTTCGGTCAGTTCAGTCAGTTCAGTCAGTTCAGTCAGTTCAGTCAGTTCAGTTCAGTCAGTTCGGTCAGTTCAGTCAGTTCAGTCAGTTCAGTCAGTTCAGTCAGTTCAGTTCGGTCAGTTCGGTCAGTTCAGTCAGTTCAGTCAGTTCAGCCAGTTCAGTCAGTTCAGTCAGTTCAGTCAGTTCAGTCAGTTCGGTCAGTTCAGTTCAGTCAGTTCAGTCAGTTCAGCCAGTTCAGTCAGTTCAGCCAGTTCAGTCAGTTCAGTCAGTTCAGTTCAGTCAGTTCAGTCAGTTCAGTCAGTTCAGTCAGTTCAGTTCAGTCAGTTCAGGCAGTTCAGGCAGTTCAGTCAGTTCAGCCAGTTCAGTCAGTTCAGTCAGTTCAGTCAGTTCAGTTCAGTCAGTTCAGTCAGTTCAGTCAGTTCAGTCAGTTCAGTCAGTTCAGTTCAGTCAGTTCAGTCAGTTCAGTCAGTTCAGTCAGTTCAGTTCAGTCAGTTCAGTCAGTTCAGTCAGTTCAGTCAGTTCAGTCAGTTCAGTCCAGTCAGTTCAGTCAGTTCAGTCAGTTCAGTCAGTTCAGTTCAGTCAGTTCAGTCAGTTCAGCCAGTTCAGCCAGTTCAGTCAGTTCAGTCAGTTCAGTCAGTTCAGTCAGTTCAGTCAGTTCAGTTCAGTCAGTTCAGTCAGTTCAGTCAGTTCAGCCAGTTCAGTTCAGTCAGTTCAGCCAGTTCAGTTCAGTCAGTTCAGTCAGTTCAGTTCAGTCAGTTCAGTCAGTTCAGTTCAGTCAGTTCAGTCAGTTCAGTCAGTTCAGTCAGTTCAGTTCAGTCAGTTCAGTCAGTTCAGCCAGTTCAGTCAGTTCAGTCAGTTCAGCCAGTTCAGTCAGTTCAGTCAGTTCAGTCAGTTCAGCCAGTTCAGTCAGTTCAATTCAGTTCAGTCAGTTCAGTCAGTTCAGTCAGTTCAGTTCAGTCAGTTCAGTCAGTTCAGTCAGTTCAGTTCAGTCAGTTCAGTCAGTTCAGTTCAGTCAGTTCAGTCAGTTCAGTCAGTTCAGTCAGTTCAGTCAGTTCAGCCAGTTCAGTCAGTTCAGTTCAGTTCAGTCAGTTCAGTCAGTTCAGTTCAGTCAGTTCAGTCAGTTCAGTCAGTTCAGTTCAGTCAGTTCAGTCAGTTCAGTTCAGCCAGTTCAGTCAGTTCAGTCAGTTCAGTTCAGTCAGCTCAGTCAGTTCAGTCAGTTCAGTCAGTTCAGTCAGTTCAGCCAGTTCAGTCAGTTCAGTCAGTTCAGTTCAGTCAGTTCAGTCAGTTCAGTCAGTTCAGTTCAGTCAGTTCAGTCAGTTCAGTCAGTTCAGTTCAGTCGGTTCAGTCAGTTCAGTCAGTTCAGTTCAGTCAGTTCAGTCAGTTCAGTCAGTTCAGTCAGTTCAGTTCAGTCAGTTCAGTCAGTTCAGTCAGTTCAGTTCAGTCAGTTCAGTCAGTTCAGTTCAGTCAGTTCAGTCAGTTCAGTCAGTTCAGTCAGTTCAGTTCAGTCAGTTCAGTCAGTTCAGTCAGTTCAGTTCAGTCAGTTCAGTCAGTTCAGTCAGTTCAGCCAGTTCAGTCAGTTCAGTTCAGTTCAGTCAGTTCAGTCAGTTCAGTCAGTTCAGTTCAGTCAGTTCAGTCAGTTCAGTCAGTTCAGTCAGTTCAGTTCAGTCAGTTCAGTCAGTTCAGTCAGTTCAGTCAGTCCAGCCAGTTCAGTCAGTTCAGTTCAGTTCAGTCAGTTCAGTCAGTTCAGTTCAGTCAGTTCAGTCAGTTCAGTCAGTTCAGTCAGTTCAGTTCAGTCAGTTCAGTCAGTTCAGTCAGTTCAGTCAGTTCAGTTCAGCCAGTTCAGTCAGTTCAGTTCAGTCAGCTCAGTCAGTTCAGTCAGTTCAGTCAGTTCAGTCAGTTCAGCCAGATCAGTCAGTTCAGTCAGTTCAGTCAGTTCAGTCAGTTCAGTCAGTTCAGTCAGTTCAGTCAGTTCAGTTCAGTCAGTTCAGTCAGTTCAGTTCAGTCAGTTCAGTCAGTTCAGTCAGTTCAGTTCAGTCAGTTCAGTATGTTCAGTCAGTTCAGTTCAGTCAGTTCAGTCAGTTCAGTCAGTTCAGTTCAGTCAGTTCAGTCAGTTCAGTTCAGTCAGTTCAGTCAGTTCAGTCAGTTCAGCCAGTTCAGTCAGTTCAGTCAGTTCAGTCAGTTCAGTCAGTTCAGTTCAGTCAGTTCAGTCAGTTCAGTCAGTTCAGTTCAGCCAGTTAAGTCAGTTAAGTCAGTTCAGTCAGTTCAGTCAGTTCAGTTCAGTCAGTTCAGTCAGTTCAGTCAGTTCAGTCAGTTCAGTTCAGTCAGTTCAGTCAGTTCAGTCAGTTCAGTCAGTTCAGCCAGTTCAGCCAGTTTAGTCAGTTCAGCCAGTTCAGTCAGTTCAGTCAGTTCAGTTCAGTCAGTTCAGTCAGTTCAGCCAGTTCAGTCAGTTCAGTTCAGTCAGTTCAGTCAGTTCAGCCAGTTAAGTTCAGCCAGTTCAGTCAGTTCAGCCAGTTCAGTCAGTGCAGTCAGTTCAGTCAGTTCAGTTCAGTCAGTTCAGTCAGTTCAGTCAGTTCAGTCAGTCCAGTCAGTTCAGCCAGTTCAGTCAGTTCAGTCAGTTCAGCCAGTTCAGTCAGTTCAGTTCAGTCAGTTCAGTCAGTTCAGTCAGTTCAGTCAGTTCAGTCAGTTCAGTTCAGTCAGTTCAGTCAGTTCAGTCAGTTCAGTTCAGTCAGTTCAGCCAGTTCAGTCAGTTCAGTCAGTTCAGTTCAGTCAGTTCAGTCAGTTCAGCCAGTTCAGTCAGTTCAGTCAGTTCAGCCAGTTCAGTCAGTTCAGCCAGTTCAGTCAGTTCAGTCAGTTCAGTCAGTTCAGCCAGTTCAGTCAGTTCAGCCAGTTCAGTCAGTTCAGTTCAGTCAGTTCAGTCAGTTCAGTCAGTTCAGTTCAGTCAGTTCAGTCAGTTCAGCCAGTTCAGTCAGTTCAGCCAGTTCAGTCAGTTCAGTCAGTTCAGCCAGTTCATTCAGTTCAGCCAGTTCAGCCAGTTCAGTTCAGTTCAGTCAGTTCAGTTCAGTCAGTTCAGTCAGTTCAGCCAGTTCAGTCAGTTCAGCCAGTTCAGTCAGTTCAGTTCAGTCAGTTCAGTCAGTTCAGTCAGTTCAGTCAGTTCAGTCAGTTCAGTTCAGTCAGTTCAGTCAGTTCAGTTCAGTCAGTTCAGTCAGTTCAGTCAGTTCAGTCAGTTCAGTTCAGCCAGTTCAGTCAGTTCAGTCAGTTCAGTCAGTTCAGTCAGTTCAGCCAGTCCAGTCAGTTCAGTCAGTTCAGTCAGTTCACTCAGTTCAGTCAGTCCAGTCAGTTCAGTCAGTTCAGCCAGTTCAGTCAGTTCAGTCAGTTCAGTTCAGTCAGTTCAGTCAGTCAGTTCAGTCAGTTCAGTCAGTTCAGTCAGTTCAGTCAGTTCAGTCAGTTCAGTTCAGTCAGTTCAGTCAGTTCAGCCAGTTCAGTCAGTTCAGTCAGTTCAGTTCAGTCAGTTCAGTCAGTTCAGCCAGTTCAGTCAGTTCAGTCAGTACAGTTCAGTCAGTTCAGTCAGTTCAGTCAGTTCAGTTCAGTCAGTTCAGTCAGTTCAGTTCAGTCAGTTCAGTCAGTTCAGTCAGTTCAGCCAGTTCAGTCAGTTCAGTTCAGTTCAGTCAGTTCAGTCAGTTCAGTCAGTTCAGTTCAGTCAGTTCAGTCAGTTCAGTCAGTTCAGTCAGTTCAGTTCAGTCAGTTCAGTCAGTTCAGTCAGTTCAGTCAGTCCAGCCAGTTCAGTCAGTTCAGTTCAGTTCAGTCAGTTCAGTCAGTTCAGTTCAGTCAGTTCAGTCAGTTCAGTCAGTTCAGTCAGTTCAGTTCAGTCAGTTCAGTCAGTTCAGTCAGTTCAGTCAGTTCAGTTCAGCCAGTTCAGTCAGTTCAGTTCAGTCAGCTCAGTCAGTTCAGTCAGTTCAGTCAGTTCAGTCAGTTCAGCCAGATCAGTCAGTTCAGTCAGTTCAGTCAGTTCAGTCAGTTCAGTCAGTTCAGTCAGTTCAGTCAGTTCAGTTCAGTCAGTTCAGTCAGTTCAGTTCAGTCAGTTCAGTCAGTTCAGTCAGTTCAGTTCAGTCAGTTCAGTATGTTCAGTCAGTTCAGTTCAGTCAGTTCAGTCAGTTCAGTTCAGTCAGTTCAGTCAGTTCAGTTCAGTCAGTTCAGTCAGTTCAGTCAGTTCAGCCAGTTCAGTCAGTTCAGTCAGTTCAGTCAGTTCAGTCAGTTCAGTTCAGTCAGTTCAGTCAGTTCAGTCAGTTCAGTTCAGCCAGTTAAGTCAGTTAAGTCAGTTCAGTCAGTTCAGTCAGTTCAGTTCAGTCAGTTCAGTCAGTTCAGTCAGTTCAGTCAGTTCAGTTCAGTCAGTTCAGTCAGTTCAGTCAGTTCAGTCAGTTCAGCCAGTTCAGCCAGTTTAGTCAGTTCAGCCAGTTCAGTCAGTTCAGTCAGTTCAGTTCAGTCAGTTCAGTCAGTTCAGCCAGTTCAGTCAGTTCAGTTCAGTCAGTTCAGTCAGTTCAGCCAGTTAAGTTCAGCCAGTTCAGTCAGTTCAGCCAGTTCAGTCAGTGCAGTCAGTTCAGTCAGTTCAGTTCAGTCAGTTCAGTCAGTTCAGTCAGTTCAGTCAGTCCAGTCAGTTCAGCCAGTTCAGTCAGTTCAGTCAGTTCAGCCAGTTCAGTCAGTTCAGTTCAGTCAGTTCAGTCAGTTCAGTCAGTTCAGTCAGTTCAGTCAGTTCAGTTCAGTCAGTTCAGTCAGTTCAGTCAGTTCAGTTCAGTCAGTTCAGCCAGTTCAGTCAGTTCAGTCAGTTCAGTTCAGTCAGTTCAGTCAGTTCAGCCAGTTCAGTCAGTTCAGTCAGTTCAGCCAGTTCAGTCAGTTCAGCCAGTTCAGTCAGTTCAGTCAGTTCAGTCAGTTCAGCCAGTTCAGTCAGTTCAGCCAGTTCAGTCAGTTCAGTTCAGTCAGTTCAGTCAGTTCAGTCAGTTCAGTTCAGTCAGTTCAGTCAGTTCAGCCAGTTCAGTCAGTTCAGCCAGTTCAGTCAGTTCAGTCAGTTCAGCCAGTTCATTCAGTTCAGCCAGTTCAGCCAGTTCAGTTCAGTTCAGTCAGTTCAGTTCAGTCAGTTCAGTCAGTTCAGCCAGTTCAGTCAGTTCAGCCAGTTCAGTCAGTTCAGTTCAGTCAGTTCAGTCAGTTCAGTCAGTTCAGTCAGTTCAGTCAGTTCAGTTCAGTCAGTTCAGTCAGTTCAGTTCAGTCAGTTCAGTCAGTTCAGTCAGTTCAGTCAGTTCAGTTCAGCCAGTTCAGTCAGTTCAGTCAGTTCAGTCAGTTCAGTCAGTTCAGCCAGTCCAGTCAGTTCAGTCAGTTCAGTCAGTTCACTCAGTTCAGTCAGTCCAGTCAGTTCAGTCAGTTCAGCCAGTTCAGTCAGTTCAGTCAGTTCAGTTCAGTCAGTTCAGTCAGTCAGTTCAGTCAGTTCAGTCAGTTCAGTCAGTTCAGTCAGTTCAGTCAGTTCAGTTCAGTCAGTTCAGTCAGTTCAGCCAGTTCAGTCAGTTCAGTCAGTTCAGTTCAGTCAGTTCAGTCAGTTCAGCCAGTTCAGTCAGTTCAGTCAGTACAGTTCAGTCAGTTCAGTCAGTTCAGTCAGTTCAGTTCAGTCAGTTCAGTCAGTTCAGTTCAGTCAGTTCAGTCAGTTCAGTCAGTTCAGTCAGTTCAGTTCAGTCAGTTCAGTCAGTTCAGCCAGTTCAGTCAGTTCAGTCAGTTCAGTTCAGTCAGTTCAGTCAGTTCAGCCAGTTCAGTCAGTTCAGTCAGTTCAGTTCAGTCAGTTCAGTCAGTTCAGTCAGTTCAGTTCAGTCAGTTCAGTCAGTTCAGTCAGTTCAGTCAGTTCAGTTCAGTCAGTTCAGTCAGTTCAGTCAGTTCAGTTCAGCCAGTTCAGTCAGTTCAGTCAGTTCAGTCAGTTCAGTCAGTTCAGTTCAGTCAGTTCAGTCAGTTCAGTTCAGTCAGTTCAGTCAGTTCAGTCAGTTCAGTCAGTTCAGCCAGTTCAGTCAGTTCAGCCAGTTCAGTCAGTTCAGTCAGTTCAGTTCAGTCAGTTCAGTCAGTTCAGCCAGTTCAGTCAGTTCAGTTCAGTCAGTTCAGTCAGTTCAGCCAGTTCAGTTCAGCCAGTTCAGTCAGTTCAGCCAGTTCAGTCAGTGCAGTCAGTTCAGTCAGTTCAGTTCAGTCAGTTCAGCCAGTTCAGTCAGTTCAGTCAGTTCAGTCAGTTCAGCCAGTTCAGTCAGTTCAGCCAGTTCAGTCAGTTCAGTCAGTTCAGTCAGTTCAGCCAGTTCAGTCAGTTCAGCCAGTTCAGTCAGTTCAGTCAGTTCAGTCAGTTCAGTTCAGTCAGTTCAGTCAGTTCAGTCAGTTCAGTCAGTTCAGTCAGTTCAGCCAGTTCAGCCAGTTCAGACAGTTCAGCCAGTTCAGTCGGTTCAGTCAGTTCAGCCAGTTCAGCCAGTTCAGCCAGTTCAGTCAGTTCAGTCAGTTCAGTCAGTTCAGTTCAGTCAGTTCAGTCAGTTCAGTTCAGCCAGTTCAGTCAGTTCAGCCAGTTCAGTCAGTTCAGTTCAGTCAGTTCAGTCAGTTCAGTCAGTTCAGTCAGTTCAGTTCAGTCAGTTCAGTCAGTTCAGTTCAGTTCAGTTCAGTCAGTTCAGTCAGTTCAGTCAGTTCAGTCAGTTCAGTTCAGTCAGTTCAGTCAGTTCAGTCAGTTCAGTCAGTTCAGCCAGTTCAGTCAGTAAAGTCTGTTCAGTCAGTTCAGTCAGTTCAGTCAGTCCAGTCATTTCAGTCAGTTCAGTCAGTTCAGCCAGTTCAGTCAGTTCATTCAGTTCAGTTCAGTCGGTTCAGTCAGTTCAGTCAGTTCAGTCAGTTCAGTTCAGTCAGTTCAGTCAGTTCAGTCAGTTCAGTCAGTTCAGTTCAGTCAGTTCAGCCAGTTCAGTCAGTTCAGTCAGTTCAGTTCAGTCAGTTCAGTCAGTTCAGCCAGTTCAGTCAGTTCAGTAAGTTCAGTCAGTTCAGTCAGTTCAGTTCAGTCAGTTCAGTCAGTTCAGTCAGTTCAGCCAGTTCAGTCAGTTCAGTTCAGTTCAGTCAGTTCAGTCAGTTCAGTCAGTTCAGTTCAGTCAGTTCAGTCAGTTCAGTCAGTTCAGTCAGTTCAGTCAGTTCAGTTCAGTTCAGTCAGTTCAGTCAGTTCAGTTCAGTCAGTTCAGTCAGTTCAGTCAGTTCAGTCAGTTCAGTTCAGTCAGTTCAGTCAGTTCAGTCAGTTCAGTCAGTTCAGTTCAGCCAGTTCAGTCAGTTCAGTCAGTTCAGTTCAGTCATCTCAGTCAGTTCAGTCAGTTCAGTCAGTTCAGTCAGTTCAGCCAGTTCAGTCAGTTCAGTCAGTTCAGTTCAGTCAGTTCAGTCAGTTCAGTCAGTTCAGTTCAGTCAGTTCAGTCAGTTCAGTCAGTTCAGTTCAGTCAGTTCAGTCAGTTCAGTCAATTCAGTTCAGTCAGTTCAGTCAGTTCAGTCAGTTCAGTTCAGTCAGTTCAGTCAGTTCAGTCAGTTCAGTTCAGTCAGTTCAGTCAGTTCAGTCCAGTCAGTTCAGTCAGTTCAGTCAGTTCAGTCAGTTCAGTTCAGTCAGTTCAGTCAGTTCAGTCAGTTCAGTCAGTTCAGTCAGTTCAGTCCAGCCAGTTCAGTCAGTTCAGTCAGTTCAGTCAGTTCAGTCAGTTCAGTCAGTTCAGTCAGTTCAGTTCAGTCAGTTCAGTCAGTTCAGTCAGTTCAGTTCAGTCAGTTCAGTCAGTTCAGTCAGTTCAGCCAGTTCAGTCAGTTCAGCCAGTTCAGTCAGTTCAGTCAGTTCAGTCAGTTCAGTTCTGTCAGTTCAGTCAGTTCAGTCAGTTCAGTTCAGTCAGTTCAGTCAGTTCAGTCAGTTCAGCCAGTTCAGTTCAGCCAGTTCAGTCAGTTCAGCCAGTTCAGTCAGTGCAGTCAGTTCAGTCAGTTCAGTTCAGTCAGTTCAGTCAGTTCAGTCAGTTCAGCCAGTTCAGTCAGTTCAGCCAGTTCAGTCAGTTCAGTTCAGTCAGTTCAGTCAGTTCAGTCAGTTCAGTCAGTTCAGTCAGTTCAGTTCAGTCAGTTCAGTCAGTTCAGTTCAGTCAGTTCAGTCAGTTCAGTCAGTTCAGTCAGTTCAGTTCAGCCAGTTCAGTCAGTTCAGTCAGTTCAGTCAGTTCAGTCAGTTCAGCCAGTCCAGTCAGTTCAGTCAGTTCAGTCAGTTCACTCAGTTCAGTCAGTCCAGTCAGTTCAGTCAGTTCAGCCAGTTCAGTCAGTTCAGTCAGTTCAGTTCAGTCAGTTCAGTCAGTCAGTTCAGTCAGTTCAGTCAGTTCAGTCAGTTCAGTCAGTTCAGTTCAGTCAGTTCAGTCAGTTCAGCCAGTTCAGTCAGTTCAGTCAGTTCAGTTCAGTCAGTTCAGTCAGTTCAGCCAGTTCAGTCAGTTCAGTCAGTTCAGTTCAGTCAGTTCAGTCAGTTCAGTCAGTTCAGTTCAGTCAGTTCAGTCAGTTCAGTTCAGTCAGTTCAGTCAGTTCAGTCAGTTCAGTCAGTTCAGTTCAGTCAGTTCAGTCAGTTCAGCCAGTTCAGTCAGTTCAGTCAGTTCAGTTCAGTCAGTTCAGTCAGTTCAGCCAGTTCAGTCAGTTCAGTCAGTTCAGTTCAGTCAGTTCAGTCAGTTCAGTCAGTTCAGTTCAGTCAGTTCAGTCAGTTCAGTCAGTTCAGTCAGTTCAGTTCAGTCAGTTCAGTCAGTTCAGTCAGTTCAGTTCAGCCAGTTCAGTCAGTTCAGTCAGTTCAGTCAGTTCAGTCAGTTCAGTTCAGTCAGTTCAGTCAGTTCAGTTCAGTCAGTTCAGTCAGTTCAGTCAGTTCAGTCAGTTCAGCCAGTTCAGTCAGTTCAGCCAGTTCAGTCAGTTCAGTCAGTTCAGTTCAGTCAGTTCAGTCAGTTCAGCCAGTTCAGTCAGTTCAGTTCAGTCAGTTCAGTCAGTTCAGTCAGTTCAGTTCAGCCAGTTCAGTCAGTTCAGCCAGTTCAGTCAGTGCAGTCAGTTCAGTCAGTTCAGTTCAGTCAGTTCAGCCAGTTCAGTCAGTTCAGTCAGTTCAGTCAGTTCAGCCAGTTCAGTCAGTTCAGCCAGTTCAGTCAGTTCAGTCAGTTCAGTCAGTTCAGCCAGTTCAGTCAGTTCAGCCAGTTCAGTCAGTTCAGTCAGTTCAGTCAGTTCAGTTCAGTCAGTTCAGTCAGTTCAGTCAGTTCAGTCAGTTCAGTCAGTTCAGTCAGTTCAGTCAGTTCAGCCAGTTCAGACAGTTCAGCCAGTTCAGTCGGTTCAGTCAGTTCAGCCAGTTCAGCCAGTTCAGCCAGTTCAGTCAGTTCAGTCAGTTCAGTCAGTTCAGTCAGTTCAGTTCAGTCAGTTCAGTCAGTTCAGTTCAGCCAGTTCAGTCAGTTCAGCCAGTTCAGTCAGTTCAGTTCAGTCAGTTCAGTCAGTTCAGTCAATTCAGTCAGTTCAGTTCAGTCAGTTCAGTCAGTTCAGTTCAGTCAGTTCAGTCAGTTCAGTCAGTTCAGTCAGTTCAGTTCAGTCAGTTCAGTCAGTTCAGTCAGTTCAGTCAGTTCAGCCAGTTCAGTCAGTCCAGTCAGTTCAGTCAGTTCAGTCAGTTCAGTCAGTCCAGTCAGTTCAGTCAGTTCAGTCAGTTCAGCCAGTTCAGTCAGTTCATTCAGTTCAGTTCAGTCGGTTCAGTCAGTTCAGTCAGTTCAGTCAGTTCAGTTCAGTCAGTTCAGTCAGTTCAGTCAGTTCAGTCAGTTCAGTTCAGTCAGTTCAGCCAGTTCAGTCAGTTCAGTCAGTTCAGTTCAGTCAGTTCAGTCAGTTCAGCCAGTTCAGTCAGTTCAGTAAGTTCAGTCAGTTCAGTCAGTTCAGTTCAGTCAGTTCAGTCAGTTCAGTCAGTTCAGCCAGTTCAGTCAGTTCAGTTCAGTTCAGTCAGTTCAGTCAGTTCAGTCAGTTCAGTTCAGTCAGTTCAGTCAGTTCAGTCAGTTCAGTCAGTTCAGTTCAGTTCAGTCAGTTCAGTCAGTTCAGTTCAGTCAGTTCAGTCAGTTCAGTCAGTTCAGTCAGTTCAGTTCAGTCAGTTCAGTCAGTTCAGTCAGTTCAGTCAGTTCAGTTCAGCCAGTTCAGTCAGTTCAGTCAGTTCAGTTCAGTCAGCTCAGTCAGTTCAGTCAGTTCAGTCAGTTCAGTCAGTTCAGTCAGTTCAGCCAGTTCAGTCAGTTCAGTCAGTTCAGTTCAGTCAGTTCAGTCAGTTCAGTCAGTTCAGTTCAGTCAGTTCAGTCAGTTCAGTTCAGTCAGTTCAGTCAGTTCAGTCAATTCAGTTCAGTCAGTTCAGTCAGTTCAGTCAGTTCAGTTCAGTCAGTTCAGTCAGTTCAGTCAGTTCAGTTCAGTCAGTTCAGTCAGTTCAGTCAGTTCAGTCCAGTCAGTTCAGTCAGTTCAGTCAGTTCAGTCAGTTCAGTTCAGTTCAGTCAGTTCAGTCAGTTCAGTCAGTTCAGTCAGTTCAGTCAGTTCAGTCCAGCCAGTTCAGTCAGTTCAGTCAGTTCAGTCAGTTCAGTCAGTTCAGTCAGTTCAGTTCAGTCAGTTCAGTCAGTTCAGTCAGTTCAGTTCAGTCAGTTCAGTCAGTTCAGTCAGTTCAGCCAGTTCAGTCAGTTCAGCCAGTTCAGTCAGTTCAGTCAGTTCAGTCAGTTCAGTTCTGTCAGTTCAGTCAGTTCAGTCAGTTCAGTCAGTTCAGTTCAGTCAGTTCAGTCAGTTCAGTCAGTTCAGCCAGTTCAGTTCAGCCAGTTCAGTCAGTTCAGCCAGTTCAGTCAGTGCAGTCAGTTCAGTCAGTTCAGTTCAGTCAGTTCAGTCAGTTCAGTCAGTTCAGTCAGTCCAGTCAGTTCAGCCAGTTCAGTCAGTTCAGTCAGTT
Source organism: Coregonus ussuriensis (assembly GCA_031479575.1). Lineage (NCBI taxonomy): Eukaryota > Metazoa > Chordata > Actinopteri > Salmoniformes > Salmonidae > Coregonus > Coregonus ussuriensis. The sequence continues at coordinate 1,307,900 of CM062489.1, forward strand.
CAGCCAGTTCAGTCAGTTCAGTTCAGTCAGTTCAGTCAGTTCAGTCAGTTCAGTCAGTTCAGTCAGTTCAGTCAGTTCAGTCAGTTCAGTTCAGTCAGTTCAGCCAGTTCAGTCAGTTCAGTCAGTTCAGTTCAGCCAGTTCAGTTAGTTCAGTCAGTTCAGTCAGTTCAGTCAGTTCAGCCAGTTCAGTCAGTTCAGTCAGTTCAGCCAGTTCAGCCAGTTCAGTCAGTTCAGCCAGTTCAGTCAGTTCAGTCAGTTCAGTCAGTTCAGCCAGTTCAGTCAGTTCAGTCAGTTCAGTCAGTTCAGTCAGGTCAGTTCAGTTCAGTCAGTTCAGTCAGTTCAGTCAGTTCAGTCAGTTCAGCCAGTTCAGTCAGTTCAGCCAGTTCAGTCAGTTCAGCCAGTTCAGTCAGTTCAGTCAGTTCAGCCAGTTCAGCCAGTTCAGCCAGTTCAGTCAGTTCAGTCAGTTCAGTTCAGTCAGTTCAGTCAGTTCAGTTCAGCCAGTTCAGTCAGTTCAGTCAGTTCAGTCAGTTCAGCCAGTTCAGTCAGTTTAGTCAGTTCAGTCAGTTCAGTCAGTTCAGTTCAGTCAGTTCAGTCAGTTCAGTCAGTTCAGTCAGTTCAGTCAGTTCAGTCCAGCCAGTTCAGCCAGTTCAGTCAGTTCAGTCAGTTCAGTCAGTTCAGTCAGTTCAGTTCAGCCAGTTCAGTCAGTTCAGTTCAGTCAGTTCAGCCAGTTCAGTCAGTTCAGTTCAGCCAGTTCAGCCAGTTCAGCCAGTTCAGCCAGTTCAGTCAGTTCAGTTCAGTCAGTTCAGTCAGTTCAGTCAGTTCGGTCAGTTCAGTCAGTTCAGCCATTTCGGTCAGTCATCCTGATGAACCCTTCCCAGCTAGTTTATGCTGGCTAGTTGGCAACAACAGCAGCATGGTGCTGGTTAAAACTTCTAAAATAAAGTTATGTTTATTTAGATGGGGAGAATTACTTGTAGTATTGGTCACCATCTGGATGTCACCGCGACACAACAACAACAACTTAAATAATTTATCACAGAGGTCTTCTTTATGTTCAGTGTCTAGCGTGAGTTATCAAGCCATTCTACTATTGAAACCATATGTTGTTTCAACACATCCGTAACCGCAAGACATGTTTTTCCTGTCACTACAGTATTGTCAGCATACATCTGAATAATAGCCCCTGGACATACCTCAGGAAGATCATTTATGTATAAACTAAAAATAAGCAGACCTATAACGATCCTTGTGGGACACCCATTCTGCTTTTCTGAGCTGTAGACCTGATGTTATTGATCACTACACTTTGTTCCCTGTTCTTGAGATATGATTCAAACCATCTTAGTGCTTTGTTAGAAAATGTGGACCTTGAAAGTTGAGACCAGGATGCTGTGATTAACGGTGTCAAAAGCTTTGCTTAAATTGAGAAAAATAGCACCAACCACATTGCCTTTGTCCAATGAACATTTAGAACTATCTATCAGAAAACAGTTAGCTGTTTCTGTTGAGTGTTTATGTCTAAAGCCACATTGATGTGAATGCAGGAATTGATTCTCCTCCAAGTAGGCCATTAATTGCTCTGCAACAACTTTCTCCAATACCTTTGATAGAACTGGGAGAATGCTAATTGGCCCGTAGTTACATGCCCGGTCGACTTCACCTGATTAAAACATGGGTGTTACCAGTGCCCTTCCCAACCCTCTGGAAACGGTGTAGTTCTTAATGACAGATGTATCAGGTGGGTGAGAGGCTTGACCAGCATGTTACTGGACTTATTTTACTGTGTCTAAATGAAATATTTTTTGAACAGGTGGTTTTGAAGTTATTAATTATTTTCAAGACTTCTGCATGACCTACTTCCCTATTCTTGAAGCTATTGACTCCATCATTTTCTACAGTACCTACACTGATCTCTGAGTGATTAAAATTCCTGGCAAGTTCCTCAATAGATTGAATAAAGAAATTGTTGAACCCACCCACCCACCTTAAACTCACTCATTGTGCTCTTAACTTTATACCGCAGTTTTGTCAAGTTTTTTATTTTGCTTCCATATCATCGCACTATTACCTTTAGCATCTAAGATAGCCCTTGTGTAATAGTTATCTTTGGCAGTCCTAAGATCCTTAATCACACTATTTCGCTGTGCTTTTTATCTTTGCAAATCAATACTATTCCGACATTTACAAACATGTTCAAAGCATGGTCGCTTTGTTTCATTAGTTGCTATATGGAGTCGCCTAACCAGAGCAGTTGCTTTATGGAGTCGCCTAACCAGAGCAGTTGCTTTATGGAGTCGCCTAACCAGAGCAGTTGCTTTATGGAGTCTCCTAACCAAAGCAGTTGCTTTATGGAGTCTCCTAACCAGAGCAGTTGCTTTATGGAGTCGCCTAACCAGAGCAGTTGCTTTATGGAGTCTCCTAACCAAAGCAGTTGCTTTATGGAGTCTCCTAACCAGAGCAGTTGCTTTATGGAGTCGCCGAACCAGAGCAGTTGCTTTATGGAGTCGCCTAACCAGAGCAGTTGCTTTATGGAGTCTCCTAACCAGAGCAGTTGCTTTATGGAGTCTCCTAACCAGAGCAGTTGCTTTATGGAGTCTCCTAACCAGAGCAGTTGCTTTATGGAGTCGCCTAACCAGAGCAGTTGCTTTATGGAGTCGCCTAACCAGAGCAGTTGCTTTATGGAGTCTCCTAACCAGAGCAGTTGCTTTATGGAGTCGCCTAACCAGAGCAGTTGCTTTATGGAGTCGCCTAACCAGAGCAGTTGCTTTATGGAGTCGCCTAACCAGAGCAGTTGCTTTATGGAGTCTCCTAACCAGAGCAGTTGCTTTATGGAGTCTCCTAACCAGAGCAGTTGCTTTATGGAGTCTCCTAACCAGAGCAGTTGCTTTATGGAGTCTCCTAACCAGAGCAGTTGCTTTATGGAGTCTCCTAACCAGAGCAGTTGCTTTATGGAGTCTCCTAACCAGAGCAGTTGCTTTATGGAGTCGCCTAACCAGAGCAGTTGCTTTATGGAGTCGCCTAACCAGAGCAGTTGCTTTATGGAGTCTCCTAACCAGAGCAGTTGCTTTATGGAGTCGCCTAACCAGAGCAGTTGCTTTATGGAGTCGCCTAACCAGAGCAGTTGCTTTATGGAGTCTCCTAACCAGAGCAGTTGCTTTATGGAGTCTCCTAACCAGAGCAGTTGCTTTATGGAGTCTCCTAACCAGAGCAGTTGCTTTATGGAGTCTCCTAACCAGAGCAGTTGCTTTATGGAGTCTCCTAACCAGAGCAGTTGCTTTATGGAGTCGCCTAACCAGAGCAGTTGCTTTATGGAGTCGCCTAACCAGAGCAGTTGCTTTATGGAGTCTCCTAACCAGAGCAGTTGCTTTATGGAGTCGCCTAACCAGAGCAGTTGCTTTATGGAGTCTCCTAACCAGAGCAGTTGCTTTATGGAGTCTCCTAACCAGAGCAGTTGCTTTATGGAGTCTCCTAACCAGAGCAGTTGCTTTATGGAGTCTCCTAACCAGAGCAGTTGCTTTATGGAGTCGCCTAACCAGAGCAGTTGCTTTATGGAGTCACCTAACCAGAGCAGTTGCTTTATGGAGTCTCCTAACCAGAGCAGTTGCTTTATGGAGTCGCCTAACCAGAGCAGTTGCTTTATGGAGTCGCCTAACCAGAGCAGTTGCTTTATGGAGTCTCCTAACCAGAGCAGTTGCTTTATGGAGTCTCCTAACCAGAGCAGTTGCTTTATGGAGTCTCCTAACCAGAGCAGTTGCTTTATGGAGTCTCCTAACCAGAGCAGTTGCTTTATGGAGTCTCCTAACCAGAGCAGTTGCTTTATGGAGTCTCCTAACCAGAGCAGTTGCTTTATGGAGTCTCCTAACCAGAGCAGTTGCTTTATGGAGTCTCCTAACCAGAGCAGTTGCTTTATGGAGTCGCCTAACCAGAGCAGTTGCTTTATGGAGTCGCCTAACCAGAGCAGTTGCTTTATGGAGTCTCCTAACCAGAGCAGTTGCTTTATGGAGTCGCCTAACCAGAGCAGTTGCTTTATGGAGTCTCCTAACCAGAGCAGTTGCTTTATGGAGTCTCCTAACCAGAGCAGTTGCTTTATGGAGTCTCCTAACCAGAGCAGTTGCTTTATGGAGTCTCCTAACCAGAGCAGTTGCTTTATGGAGTCGCCTAACCAGAGCAGTTGCTTTATGGAGTCGCCTAACCAGAGCAGTTGCTTTATGGAGTCTCCTAACCAGAGCAGTTGCTTTATGGAGTCGCCTAACCAGAGCAGTTGCTTTATGGAGTCGCCTAACCAGAGCAGTTGCTTTATGGAGTCTCCTAACCAGAGCAGTTGCTTTATGGAGTCTCCTAACCAGAGCAGTTGCTTTATGGAGTCTCCTAACCAGAGCAGTTGCTTTATGGAGTCTCCTAACCAGAGCAGTTGCTTTATGGAGTCTCCTAACCAGAGCAGTTGCTTTATGGAGTCTCCTAACCAGAGCAGTTGCTTTATGGAGTCTCCTAACCAGAGCAGTTGCTTTATGGAGTCTCCTAACCAGAGCAGTTGCTTTATGGAGTCTCCTAACCTAGAGCAGTTGCTTTATGGAGTCTCCTAACCAGAGCAGTTGCTTTATGGAGTCTCCTAACCAGAGCAGTTGCTTTATGGAGTCTCCTAACCAGAGCAGTTGCTTTATGGAGTCTCCTAACCAGAGCAGTTGCTTTATGGAGTCTCCTAACCAGAGCAGTTGCTTTATAGAGTCTCCTAACCAGAGCAGTTGCTTTATGGAGTCGCCTAACCAGAACAGTTGCTTTATGGAGTCGCCTAACCAGAGCAGTTGCTTTATGGAGTCTCCTAACCAGAGCAGTTGCTTTATGGAGTCTCCTAACCAGAGCAGTTGCTTTATGGAGTCGCCTAACCAGAGCAGTTGCTTTATGGAGTCTCCTAACCAGAGCAGTTGCTTTATGGAGTCTCCTAACCAGAGCAGTGGCTTTATGGAGTCTCCTAACCAGAGCAGTTGCTTTATGGAGTCTCCTAACCAGAGCAGTTGCTTTATGGAGTCGCCTAACCAGAGCAGTTGCTTTATGGAGTCGCCTAACCAGAGCAGTTGCTTTATGGAGTCTCCTAACCAGAGCAGTTGCTTTATGGAGTCGCCTAACCAGAGCAGTTGCTTTATGGAGTCGCCTAACCAGAGCAGTTGCTTTATGGAGTCTCCTAACCAGAGCAGTTGCTTTATGGAGTCGCCTAACCAGAGCAGTTGCTTTATGGAGTCTCCTAACCAGAGCAGTTGCTTTATGGAGTCACCTAACCAGAGCAGTTGCTTTATGGAGTCGCCTAACCAGAGCAGTTGCTTTATGGAGTCTCCTAACCAGAGCAGTTGCTTTATGGAGTCGCTTAACCAGAGCAGTTGCTTTATGGAGTCGCCTAACCAGAGCAGTTGCTTTATGGAGTCTCCTAACCAGAGCAGTTGCTTTATGGAGTCTCCTAACCAGAGCAGTTGCTTTATGGAGTCTCCTAACCAGAGCAGTTGCTTTATGGAGTCTCCTAACCAGAGCAGTTGCTTTATGGAGTCTCCTAACCAGAGCAGTTGCTTTATGGAGTCTCCTAACCAGAGCAGTTGCTTTATGGAGTCTCCTAACCAGAGCAGTTGCTTTATGGAGTCTCCTAACCAGAGCAGTTGCTTTATGGAGTCTCCTAACCAGAGCAGTTGCTTTATGGAGTCTCCTAACCAGAGCAGTTGCTTTATGGAGTCTCCTAACCAGAGCAGTTGCTTTATGGAGTCTCCTAACCAGAGCAGTTGCTTTATGGAGTCGCCTAACCAGAGCAGTTGCTTTATGGAGTCTCCTAACCAGAGCAGTTGCTTTATGGAGTCTCCTAACCAGAGCAGTTGCTTTATGGAGTTTCCTAACCAGAGCAGTTGCTTTATGGAGTCGCCTAACCAGAGCAGTTGTGCTTTTCCATGAGTACCTATCCCACCTTTCAGATACTTATTGTCAATCTGTCCGACAGAGGTCATCATTTCAATACAACTTGAATTGATAGATGCCTCCGTAGTAGATTTCTAAACTGTTTTTTATATGGATAATATAAACGTAGGCAAAACCGGAGAAAATGAAACAAGTGCTTTTTTGGTCACTAATCTGGCAACATGGATATGCGCGACTGGTCAATTGTCTACCGTAAGCCTATGTTAGAAACCAGATAAAATAGGCAAATATATATAGTATAAAATACAAATGGTAGCTATATGTAGCCTATTAAAATATGTATACAAAATAGGTATTTCCCCATTCAGTTTCACACTTTCGCGCCGCCTCAAAGCCAAGTCTTAATCAAATGTTATGCTGCGGTGGCAGTACTGTTTATATTTAAACTAGGTAGGTTGCCACACACACTCGACCGGTGACCGAATCTTCTCAAGCATGTTTGGACACCAGGCGCATGCAATCTCCGTACAGGGTCAGACTTGGATAAATGCACAACCGGGCACACACGAGCTCCGTACAGGGCAGACCAACCAGGGGCCTGGTTTATCAATGCGTGGGACCATTTCCACATAAAGTGTGAGATTTATGAATATGAACGTTTCCTTGAGTGTGCGTAAATGTAAGCGCAGCCATGTCCATGCATATGCACGGTGCCAAGCGGTGGAATATTATAAGGAACTGCTTGTCAAGCGTAGAATATGGAAAATATATTGAAAATGTGTGAAATTGTGAGAGTAAGCTAATAATTAAATAATTTTTCGATGTAATTGTATTTCCACTGTGAATTCATGCAACATAGTTTGACAGGCTATATATAATCTGACCACAGTGCATCTGTTACGATAATAATCCATATAAAGTACAGTAATTTGTTAAATTAGAGGCACGGGTGAAAGTGAAACCATTGTTCAAATACTATAAAATACAGGTAATGGGAAATCGAATGAGAGATGGCTGATCTTGCTCTGTTGGAAGATTTGACACACGCTGCATTTCGCAGAGAACGCGATATTAATGGAGACAGGTGGGACTTTTTTGCAGAAAGTACAGATTGGCTCATTAGATATCGTTTCCCAAAACCAATCTTATAGGATCTTTGCGAGGATTTAAGACATACTTTAGAAAGGCAAACACATGCCATTCCGGTGCGTATCCAAGTGCTATCCACCCTCGGGTTTTTGGCAACGGGCACTTTTCAGCGGGAGCTCGCTGACCGGCATCTCACAGCCCTCGATGAGACATTGTTCAGCAAAACTAAAAGTAATTTATACAGGGCGGCAGGTAGCTTAGTGGTTAAAAGCTTAGTGCCAGTAACCGAAAGGTTGCTGGTTCTAATCCCCGAGCCGACTAGGTGAAACATCTGTCGATGTGCACTTGAGCAAGGCACTCAACCCCAATTGGTCCTGTAAGTCGCTTTGGATAAGAGTGTCTGCAAAATGACTCAAATCTAAATCATACAATGTCCATACACCATCGCACAACAGGTTGAATTCAAGAGGGGTTTATTTGCAATCAATGGGTTCCCAAATAGAAACGGAGCAATAGATGGTACCCACAAATAACAAAACGAGTTCAACTATGTGAACAGAAAAGGTTTCCACTCCTTCATTCTGCAGGCCTATACGCCTACAGGAGGGAGCTGTTGAGGATGAATGGCTTGTTGGTGAGTGTTGCCTATGTAACGCTGGTCAGATGGATGACAGACACAGGACTTGCTTTTGGGTCTTATTTATTACTGGAAGACAAACACAACGTATGAATGTCTTCACACATGCACAAGAGTCACTGCAAGATGACAGGATCTCAAAGGAATTGCTCTGTCTGCTTTTTCCTCCCTCTTTCTTTTCAATATACAGCACATATTAACATCAATATATAATCCACAATACACATTTAAACAAGTGATCGTATAGTTTTAGTACAATATAAACCCATTTAAATTCAAGTCAAAAACATTTTCTACATGTTCTCGTTATAAACAATTCAATTACATTCAAACATAATTCCAAAACTGAACGACTTCATTGCTTTGCATTTGGAGCACTCGAGCCATCCGGAGCCATCCTGAGCTCTGCAGGAGCACAACAATATCTGAATAACAGATATTTAAAACATACCTGGAAGACAGACACAATGTATGAACGTCTTCACACATGCACAAGGGTCACTGCAACAGGACAGGATCTGGATTTGTAAAATAAAATAAAACATTTACTTTTCATTAATCACTTAATACACAAAATAACACTAGCTAGCTATCTTATCTAGTTTTCAACAATGTGGCGCAGAGCAAAAAGTGCATAGTTATTATTAGCAAGATATACTGTACATCAACCATCACATTACATGCCCAACAAAGATAAAGTGTTTTCAACTTAGAACACATTATTTATTGTAAAACGTATGACATATTGCAGATAGCATGTTTCAGGATACATACATCCAGCATAGGAATAGCTTTGTCTGCTGGAGAACGTCAGCAACACACAGTACACCGGATCTGCAGTTACACCTCTAACCACCAGGAGGCTCCATCAACACTGGTAGACTACAGTCGTGGTCAAAAGTTTTGAGAATGACACAAATATTAATTTTCACAAAGTCTGCTGCCTCAGTTTTTATGATGGCAATTTGCATATACTCCAGAATATAATGAAGAGTGCTCAGATGAATTGCAATTAATTGCAAAGTCCCTCTTTGCCATGAAAATGAACTTAATCCCCAAAAAACATTTCCACTGCATTTCAGCCCTGCCACAAAAGGACAAGCTGACATCATGTCAGTGATTCTCTCGTTAACACAGGTGAGAGTGTTGACGAGGACAAGGCTGGAGATCACTCTGTCATGCTGATTGAGTTAGAATAACAGACTGGAAGCTTTAAAAGGAGGGTGGTGCCTGAAATCATTGTTCTTCCTCTGTTAACCATGGTTACCTGCAAGGAAACACGTGCCGTCATCATTGCTTTGCACAAAAAGGGCTTCACAGGCAATGATATTGCTGCTAGTAAGATTGCACCTAAATCAACCATTTATCGGATCATCAAGAACTTCAAGGAGAGAGGTTCAATTGTTGTGAAGAAGGCTTCAGGGCGTCCAAGAAAGTCCAGGAAGCGCCAGGACCATCTCCTAAAGTTGATTCAGCTGCGAGATCGGGGCACCACCAGTGCAGAGCTTGTTCAGGAATGGCAGCAGGCAGGTGTGAGTGCATCTGCACGCACAGTGAGGCAAAGACTTTTGGAGGATGGCCTGGTGTCAAGAAGGGCAGCGAGGAAGCCACTTATCTCCAGGAAAAACATCAGGGACAGACTGAAATTCTGCAAAAGGTAAAGGGATTGGACTGCTGAGGACTGGGGTAAAGTCATTTTCTCTGATGAATCCCCTTTCCGATTGTTTGGGGCATCTGGAAAAATGCTTGTCCGGAGAAGACAAGGTGAGCACTACCATCAGTCCTGTGTCATGCCAACAGTAAAGCATCCTGAGACCATTCATGTGTGGGGTTGCTTCTCAGCCAAGGGAGTGGGCTCACTCACAATTTTGCCTAAGAACACAGCCATGAATAAAGAATGGTACCAAAACATCCTCCGAGAGCAACTTCTCCCAACCATCCAAGAACAGTTTGGTGACGAACAATGCCTTTTCCAGGATGATGGATCACCTTGTCATAAGGCCAAAGTGATAACTAAGTGGCTCGGGGAACAAAACATCGACATTTTGGGTCCATGTCCAGGAAACTCCCCAGACCTTAATCCCATTGAGAACTTGTGGTCAATCCTCAAGAGGCGGGTGGACAAACAGAAACCCACAAATTCTGACAAACTCCAAGCATTGATTATGCAAGAATGGGCTGCCATCATTCAGGATGTGGCCCAGAAGTTAATTGACAGCATGCCAAGGCGGATTGCAGAGGTCTTGAAAAAGAAGGGTCAACACTGCAAATATTGACTCTTTGCATAAACTTAATGTAATTGTCAATAAAAGCCTTTGATACTTATGGAATGCTTGTAATTATACTTCAGTATACCATAGTAACATCTGACAAAAATATCTAAAAACACTGAAGCAGCAAACTTTGTGAAGACCAATACTTGTGTCATTCTCAAAACTTTTGACCATGACTGCATTTCATTTTGGTGAAACTCACATATATACCAAGACTACATTTTTAACTCTGTTAAAATACAATTATACCCAAAAGGGCATGTTGGGAGTGGGAGGGCAAAGAGGCAGGTGGTCGGGCACAGGTAGACCCAATGATTTATATATACACTAAATAACTGTCAGGGGCGCTGTGTTGGGGCGGCAGGTAGCTTAGTGGGTAAGAGTGTTGCCATTAACCGAAAGGTCGCTGGTTCTAATCCCCGAGCCAACTAGGTGAAAAATCGGTCTGTGCCCTTAAGCAAGGCACTTAACCCTAATTGCTTCTGTAAGTCGCTCTGGATAAGAGCCTCTGCTAAATAATTAAAATGTTGAAGACGCCGCAACATTGTAAAAAATCTATTTTGGAAGCTATAGAAATGAATTTATTAATGTGTACATTAGTTTTTTGCCACATTTATTCTATTACAGACACCTTAATGCATACTTTTATCAATTATATTATGTGAGCTAAACATAAAAATAAAAAATGAAAAATTTCAAAAAACATTTTCCTTAAAGTGTAATTTTTTTGGTCCTTGAAACATGTAATTGGAAATACAGTAGAATTCCATTCATTCGTTTGGAGAACTGCTCCTACTGGGGAGTGCCAACATGGCCGACCGTGGCTTGAAGTCAAAGCCTCTGACTGGCCAATACATAGAATACGCAATCCAGGGTTTAAGCATCATTGGGTCTGTCTGTGTACGTGTCTACTTGACTCGCGCTCTCGCGAAGAACAGTCAGAGCCAGAGAGACAGAACGCAGCCATTCCTCAGCCAGAGATCACTAGTTCTAAACGAGAGGGCAATAAAATAACCCGAACCACCACGTCTTGTCTATTACACACCCTTCTAGTCTATCGTCTTTATACACTTCTACTTGACCTCTACAACCTGTTTTAGGACAGACGCCTCAGCCTGTCTCCCGCTCCTCCTCCACCCACCGCTGGGAGCCCGCCCACACCTCCTGGCCTCCCTCTACCTGGGTCCCGGAGCTCCGCCGACCGACCGACCGACCGACCCCGGCTGCAGGCGAAGGAAGCGCCACTATTCTATTCCTCGTTCTAACTGCAACCGACACACCACCGGCAGGCGCGCGAGACATATGACAAGTCAAGTCCGAATGTGTGGTTATTCATCTATAATCTAGACTACCCTATATCTATAAACGAAACTATCTACATTTTTGGAAGACAAAAAGGCTTTAAATTACAGAAAGCAGTACAGAAGCGGTATCTTTTTTTGTTGTTGTTGCTTCGCATCATCTCGGTGTTTTTCCTCTAGCTGCGCTCAACTCGAACACCCGTTCAGTTTCCACTGGATGAAGAATCCTTTCCACCCTGCGGTGCTGCTCGTGTGTCCTGAAGTTCTGACGGACCGTTCTGATTTAGGAGCCGTGTTCTAATTGACTGGACTGAGGAACATTAGTCATTCTAACACATCGAGTGGACCGGAGTCAGAGACTGACTGGAAATTATTTTTGCCCTCAACACAGTAACGCATGGTTGGGAATTTCTGCCTCTTTTCAGTGTAAGTGCTATTATTTATTCATTCATTCACTCGCTTCTTTGCTTGTCTTTTATGATGCTGTGTGTATTTGGTTGAGAGAAGTCAATACGGCTAGATCATCTGGTTAGACTTGCTGTAGCGGTATTGAGTTAAAGCGGTGGTGAATTGTATCCGATACAACAAGGGTGCTTGCTAAAGCGGCCAATGGCTCTTTATGAAAATACTTAGTCAAAATATTTTCTTAATATGGGTAATATATTATTGGAAAATAATCTATGATCTAGCCTACGTAATTGCGGTTTATGTTAATGTGCAACCGGATAGGCTATTATTCGAACTAAATGCGCGTAAAATAGGCTATGGGAATATATTATGAAACAGATCTATAATAATCTAACATTGATTTAATCTACAGGTTTATTATGTTCTAGTTGCCATTTTACATTTTTATTAGATATAGAGACAAAATCATATTTTAGGAATATCATCCAAAACCTTAGTGAAATAATTGACTATGTTTCATGGTTCTTTCTGCGCGTAATGGTTTCATACAATGATGATTTGGTTCCTTGACCCCAGGCAGCATTTGGTTGTCTAATGTTAGCGTCTATACTTCCATGAAAATCATTTGAATGGAAATGTTATCTACTGTTCAATGGTCCTATTCGTCCATCCATAGTCAAATAGCCTAGTTGATATATCAGTGTAGCCTATATAGATATACTGGAGATAGATAATAATTACATAGCGCTTGGGGAAAGCCTTGATTCTTAAATGTTTTGCTTTAATTAACTTTGTTTAGTTACAATTTTAATTCATTAAAATAGCTTAATAACAATATACATGCCAGCTGTTGGCCTGAATGCAAGAAAGATATCAATTAATATATTTAAACGAGGTGTTTATAAAGGGCGAGCCAAGGCTTTAATAGGCATACACATCGATATGCGAACCACAGTCCATGGCTGGCCAGCCTATCTGCTCTCTGCTCAACGATATGCGAACCACAGTCCATAGCTGGCCAGCCTGTCTGGTCACCGATCTGTACCAACCCTTCAACCTGAGGTAGTCCTGCACATCAGCTGACTAACCCCTGGAATCTGGAGCTGAACCTGAACCTGAACCTGAACCTGAACCTGAACCTGAACCTGAAGCCGGCTCATTCAGGGTTTTTTTTAGCACAGTGTTGTGTGTGTTCTCCATAGTTTTGGTCTCTCTTCTTTTAAAGGTTGATATCTGTGGGACTTTGCATATTATTTGAAAACCACCCGACCGCCCCAACTCCCACGAAGGACCAGTCACATATTGTCAAACGTAGCTCCTCAATCCATCCTGATGTTTATGTATCCACCCGCTGCGACTTTGTCAGAGCCCACAAATCCTCATGTGACCAGAAAGTCCAAGTTGAAGTTGAAATGGGATTTATTGGTGGCAGTGTAGCCTACAGTTGGGGCAGCAGATTAAAGGGTTGGTTCATATTTTTTCCCTGGCTATGATAAATATAGGTCTCAGCATTTGTCATTGTATTTATTATGGATCCCCATTAGTTCCTGCCAAGGCAGCAGCTACTCTTCCAACAAAATTAAGGCAGGTATTCAATTTTAAAAACATTACAATACATTCAATACATTGGGTTCCTGAGTGGCGCAGCGGTCTAAGGCACTGCATCTCAGTGCTGGAGGCGTCACTACAGACCCCCTGGTTTGATTCCAGGCTGTATCAAAACCGGCTGTGATTGGGAGTCCCATAGGGCAGCGCACAATTGGCCCAGCGTCGTCCGGGTTTGGCCGGTGTAGGCCGTCATTGTAAATAAGAATTTGTTCTTAACTGACTTGCCTAGTTAAATCAATAAAATAAACAATACATTCACATATTTCACAACACACTGTGTGCCCTCAGGCCCCTACTCCACTACCACATATCTACAGTATATAATCAGTGTGTATAGTGCGTATGTTATCGTGTGTCTGTGCCTATGTGTGTGTCTCTTCACAGTCCCTGCTGTTCCATGAGGTGTATTTTTATCTGGTTTTTAAATCTGATTTTACTGCTTGTATCAGATATATGATGTGGAATAGAGTTCCATGTAGTCATGAATCTATGTAAAACTGTGCACCTCCCATAGTCTGTTCTGGACTTGGGGACTGTGAAGAGACCTCTGGTGGCATGTCTTGTGGGGTATACATGGGTGTCTGAGCTGTGTGCCAGTAGTTCAAACAGACAGCTCGGTACATTCAACATGTCAATACCTCTCATAAATACAAGTAGTGATGCAGTCAATATCTCCTCCACTTTGACCCAGGAGAGATTGACATGCATATTATTAATGTTAGCTCTCTATGTACATCCAAGGGCCAGCCTTGCTGCCCTGTTTCTGAGCCAATTGCAATTTAATTAAGTCCCTCTTTGTGGCACCTGATCACACAACTACACAGTAGTCCAGGTGCGACAAAACTAGGGCCTGTAGGACCTGCCTTGTTGATGGTATTGTTAAGAAGGTAGAGCAGCGCTTTATTATGGACAGACTTCTCCCCATCTTAGCTACTGTTGTATCAATATGTTTTGACCATGACAGTTTACAATCCAGGGTTACTCCAATCAGTTTAGTCTCCTCAACTTGCTCAATTTCCACATGATTTATTACACAATTTAGTTGAGGTTTAGGGTTTAGTAATGGGGTCTAAGCTGCTGGGGTGATGGGGTCTAGGCTGCTGGGGTGATGGGGTCTAAGCTGCTGGGGTGGTGGGGTCTAGGCTGCTGGGGTGATGGGGTCTAGGGGTCTAGGCTGCTGGGGTGATGGGGTCTAGGCTGCTGGGGTGATGGGGTCTAGGCTGCTGGGGTGATGGGGTCTAGGCTGCTGGGGTGATGGGGTCTAAGCTGCTGGGGTGATGGGGTCTAGGCTGCTGGGGTGATGGGGTCTAGGCTGCTGGGGTGATGGGGTCTAAGCTGCTGGGGTGATGGGGTCTAAGCTGCTGGGCTGATGGGGTCTAAGCTGCTGGGGTGATGGGGTCTAGGCTGCTGGGGTGATGGGGTCTAGGCTGCTGGGGTGATGGGGTCTAGGCTGCTGGGGTGATGGGGTCTAGGCTGCTGGGGTGATGGGGTGATGGGGTCTAAGCTTCTGGGGTGATGGGGTGATGGGGTCTAGGCTGCTGGGGTTATGGGGTCTAGGCTGCTGGGGTGATGGGGTCTAGACTGCTGGGGTGATGGGGTCTAAGCTGCTGGGGTGATGGGGTCTAGGCTGCTGGGGTGATGGGGTCTAGGGGTCTAGGCTGCTGGGGTGATGGGGTCTAGGCTGCTGGGGTGATGGGGTCTAGGCTGCTGGGGTGATGGGGTCTAGGCTGCTGGGGTGATGGGGTCTAGACTGCTGGGGTGATGGGGTCTAGGCTGCTGGGGTGATGGGGTCTAGGCTGCTGGGGTGATGGGGTCTAAGATGCTAGGGTGATGGGGTCTAAGCTGCTGGGGTGATGGGGTGATGGGGTCTAGGGGTCTAGGCTGCTGGAGTGATGGGGTCTAGGGGTCTAGGCTGCTGGGGTGATGGGGTCTAGGCTGCTGGGGTGATGGGGTGATGGGGTCTAAGCTTCTGGGGTGATGGGGTGATGGGGTCTAGGCTGCTGGGGTGATGGGGTCTAGGCTGCTGTGCTGATGGGGTCTAGGCTGCTGGGGTGATGGGGTGATGGGGTCTAGGCTGCTGGGGTGATGGGGTCTAGGCTGCTGGGATGATGGGGTCTAGGCTGCGGGCGTGATGGGGTCTAAGCTGCTGGGGTGATGGGGTTTAGGCTGCTGGGGTGATGGGGTCTAGGCTGCTGGGGTGATGGGGTCTAGGATGCTGGGGTGATGGGGTCTAGGCTGCTGGGGTAATGGGGTCCAGGCTGCTGGGGTGATGGGGTCTAGGCTGCTGGGGTGATGGGGTCTAGGCTGCTGGGGTGATGGGGTCTAGGCTGCTGGGGTGATGGGGTCTAGGCTGCTGGGGTGATGCGGTCTAGGCTGCTGGGGTGATGGGGTCTAGGCTGCTGGGGTGATGGGGTCTAAGCTGCTGGGGTGATGGGGTCTAAGCTGCTGGGGTGATGGGGTCCAGGCTGCTGGGGTGATGGGGTCTAAGCTGCTGGGGTGATGGGGTCTAAGCTGCTGGGGTGTTGGGGTCTAAGCTGCTGGGGTGATGGGGTCTAGTCTGCTGGGTGATGGGGTCTAGGCTGCTGGGATGATGGGGTCTAGGCTGCTGGGGTGGTGGGGTCTAGGCTGCTGGGGTGATGGGGTCTAAGCTGCTGGGGTGATGGGGTCTAAGCTGCTGGGGTGATGGGGTCTAGGCCGCTGGGGTGATGGGGTCTAAGCTGCTGGGGTGATGGGGTCTAAGCTGCTGGGGTGATGGGGTCTAGGCTGCTGGGGTGATGGGGTCTAAGCTGCTGGGGTGATGGGGTCTAAGCTGCTGGGGTGATGGGGTCTAAGCTGCTGGGGTAATGGGGTCTAGGCTGCTGGGGTGAGGGGGTCTAGGCTGCTGGGGTGATGGGGTCTAGGCTGCTGGGGTGATGGGGTCTAGGCTGCTGGGGTGATGGGGTCTAGGCTGCTGGGGTGATGGGGTCTAGGCTGCTGGGGTGATGCGGTCTAGGCTGCTGGGGTGATGGGGTCTAGGCTGCTGGGGTGATGGGGTCTAGGCTGCTGGGGTGATGCGGTCTAGGCTGCTGGGGTGATGGGGTCTAGGCTGCTGGGGTGATGGGGTGATGGGGTCTAGGCTGCTGGGGTGATGGGGTCTAGGGGTCTAGGCTGCTGGGATGATGGGGACTAGGGGTCTAGGCTGCTGGGGTGATGGGGTCTAGGGGTCTAGGCTGCTGGGGTGATGGGGTCTAGGGGTCTAGGCTGCTGGGGTGAAGGGGTGATGGGGTCTAGGGGTCTAGGCTGCTGGGGTGATGGGGTCTAGGGGTCTAGGCTGCTGGGGTGAAGTACTGTTGGATAGATAGGAGACAGAGTGGTGTACTGTTGGATAGATAGGAGACAGAGTGGTGTACTGTTGGATAGATAGGAGACAGAGTGGTGTGGTGTACTGTTGGATAGATAGGAGACAGAGTGGAGTGGTGTACTGTTGGATAGATAGGAGACAGAGTGGAGTGGTGTACTGTTGGATAGATAGGAGACAGAGTGGTGTGGTGTACTGTTGGATAGATAGGAGACAGAGTGGAGTGGTGTACTGTTGGATAGATAGGAGACAGAGTGGAGTGGTGTACTGTTGGATAGATAGGAGACAGAGTGGTGTACTGTTGGATAGATAGGAGACAGAGTGGAGTGGTGTACTGTTGGATAGATAGGAGACAAAGTGGTGTACTGTTGGATAGATAGGAGACAGAGTGGTGTACTGTTGGATAGATAGGAGACAGAGTGGAGTGGTGTACTGTTGGATAGATAGGAGACAGAGTGGAGTACTGTTGGATAGATAGGAGACAGAGTGGAGTGGTGTACTGTTGGATAGATAGGAGACAGAGTGGAGTACTGTTGGATAGATAGGAGACAGAGTGGAGTGGTGTACTGTTGGATAGATAGGAGACAGAGTGGAGTGGTGTACTGTTGGATAGATAGGAGACAGAGTGGAGTGGTGTACTGTTGGATAGATAGGAGACAGAGTGGTGTACTGTTGGATAGATAGGAGACAGAGTGGAGTACTGTTGGATAGATAGGATAGATAGGAGACAGAGTGGAGTGGTGTACTGTTGGATAGATAGGAGACAGAGTGGTGTACTGTTGGATAGATAGGAGACAGAGTGGAGTGGTGTACTGTTGGATAGATAGGAGACAGAGTGGAGTGGTGTACTGTTGGATAGATAGGAGACAGAGTGGAGTACTGTTGGATAGATAGGAGACAGAGTGGAGTGGTGAACTGTTGGATAGATAGGAGACAGAGTGGTGTACTGTTGGATAGATAGGAGACAGAGTGGTGTACTGTTGGATAGATAGGAGACAGAGTGGAGTGGTGTACTGTTGGATAGATAGGAGACAGAGTGGTGTACTGTTGGATAGATAGGAGACAGAGTGGTGTACTGTTGGATAGATAGGAGACAGAGTGGTGTACTGCTGGATAGATAGGAGACAGAGTGGAGTACTGTTGGATAGATAGGAGACAGAGTGGAGTACTGTTGGATAGATAGGAGACAGAGTGGTGTACTGTTGGATAGATAGGAGACAGAGTGGAGTACTGTTGGATAGATAGGAGACAGAGTGGTGTACTGTTGGATAGATAGGAGACAGAGTGGTGTAATGTTGGATAGATAGGAGACAGAGTGGAGTACTGTTGGATAGATAGGAGACAGAGTGGTGTACTGTTGGATAGATAGGAGACAGAGTGGAGTGGTGTACTGTTGGATAGATAGGAGACAGAGTGGTGTAATGTTGGATAGATAGGAGACAGAGTGGAGTACTGTTGGATAGATAGGAGACAGAGTGGTGTACTGTTGGATAGATAGGAGACAGAGTGGTGTACTGTTGGATAGATAGGAGACAGAGTGGAGTGGTGTACTGTTGGATAGATAGGAGACAGAGTGGAGTGGTGTACTGTTGGATAGATAGGAGACAGAGTGGAGTACTGTTGGATAGATAGGAGACAGAGTGGAGTGGTGTACTGTTGGATAGATAGGAGACAGAGTGGTGTACTGTTGGATAGATAGGAGACAGAGTGGAGTGGTGTACTGTTGGATAGATAGGAGACAGAGTGGTGTACTGTTGGATAGATAGGAGACAGAGTGGTGTACTGTTGGATAGATAGGAGACAGAGTGGTGTACTGTTGGATAGATAGGAGACAGAGTGGTGTGGTGTACTGTTGGATAGATAGGAGACAGAGTGGTGTACTGTTGGATAGATAGGAGACAGAGTGTAGTACTGTTGGATAGATAGGAGACAGAGTGGAGTACTTTTGGATAGATAGGAGACAGAGTGGTGTACTGTTGGATAGATAGGAGACAGAGTGGAGTACTGTTGGATAGATAGGAGACAGAGTGGAGTGGTGTACTGTTGGATAGATAGGAGACAGAGTGGAGTGGTGTACTGTTGGATAGATAGGAGACAGAGTGGTGTACTGTTGGATAGATAGGAGACAGAGTGGTGTACTGTTGGATAGATAGGAGACAGAGTGGAGTGGTGTACTGTTGGATAGATAGGAGACAGAGTGGAGTGGTGTACTGTTGGATAGATAGGAGACAGAGTGGAGTGGTGTACTGTTGGATAGATAGGAGACAGAGTGGTGTACTGTTGGATAGATAGGAGACAGAGTGGTGTACTGTTGGATAGATAGGAGACAGAGTGGAGTGGTGTACTGTTGGATAGATAGGAGACAGAGTGGAGTGGTGTACTGTTGGATAGATAGGAGACAGAGTGGTGTACTGTTGGATAGATAGGAGACACTGTGGTGTACTGTTGGATAGATAGGAGACAGAGTGGTGTACTGTTGAATAGATAGGAGACAGAGTGGAGTGGTGTACTGTTGGATAGATAGGAGACAGAGTGGAGTACTGTTGGATAGATAGGAGACAGAGTGGAGTACTGTTGGATAGATAGGAGACAGAGTGGTGTACTGTTGGATAGATAGGAGACAGAGTGGAGTACTGTTGGATAGATAGGAGACAGAGTGGAGTGGTGTACTGTTGGATAGATAGGAGACAGAGTGGTGTACTGTTGGATAGATAGGAGACAGAGTGGTGTACTGTTGGATAGATAGGAGACAGAGTGGTGTACTGTTGGATAGATAGGAGACAGAGTGGAGGACTGTTTGATAGATAGGAGACAGAGTGGAGTACTGTTGGATAGATAGGAGACAGAGTGGAGTACTGTTGGATAGATAGCAGACAGAGTGGAGTGGTGTACTGTTGGATAGATAGGAGACAGAGTGGAGTGGTGTACTGTTGGATAGATAGGAGACAGAGTGGTGTACTGTTGGATAGATAGGAGACAGAGTGGAGTACTGTTGGATAGATAGGAGACAGAGTGGAGTGGTGTACTGTTGGATAGATAGGAGACAGAGTGGTGTGGTGTACTGTTGGATAGATAGGAGACAGAGTGGTGTGGTGTACTGTTGGATAGATAGGAGACAGAATGGAGTGGTGTACTGTTGGATAGATAGGAGACAGAGTGGAGTACTGTTGTATAGATAGGAGACAGAGTGGAGTGGTGTACTGTTGGATAGATAGGAGACAGAGTGGAGTGGTGTACTGTTGGATAGATAGGAGACAGAGTGGAGTGGTGTACTGTTGGATAGATAGGAGACAGAGTGGAGTGGTGTACTGTTGGATAGATAGGAGACAGAGTGGAGTGGTGTACTGTTTGATAGATAGGAGACAGAGTGGAGTACTGTTGGATAGATAGGAGACAGAGTGGAGTGGTGTACTGTTGGATAGATAGGAGACAGAGTGGAGTGGTGTACTGTTGGATAGATAGGAGACAGAGTGGAGTGGTGTACTGTTGGATAGATAGGAGACAGAGTGGAGTACTGTTGGATAGATAGGAGACAGAGTGGAGTACTGTTGGATAGATAGGAGACAGAGTGAAGTGGTGTACTGTTGGATAGATAGGAGACAGAGTGGAGTGGTGTACTGTTGGATAGATAGGAGACAGAGTGGAGTACTGTTGGATAGATAGGAGACAGAGTGGAGTGGTGTACTGTTGGATAGATAGGAGACAGAGTGGTGTACTGTTGGATAGATAGGAGACAGAGTGGTGTACTGTTGGATAGATAGGAGACAGAGTGGTGTACTGTTGGATAGATAGGAGACAGAGTGGTGTACTGTTGGATAGATAGGAGACAGAGTGGAGTGGTGTACTGTTGGATAGATAGGAGACAGAGTGGAGTGGTGTACTGTTGGATAGATAGGAGACAGAGTGGAGTACTGTTGGATAGATAGGAGACAGAGTGGAGTGGTGTACTGTTGGATAGATAGGAGACAGAGTGGTGTACTGTTGGATAGATAGGAGACAGAGTGGTGTACTGTTGGATAGATAGGAGACAGAGTGGTGTACTGTTGGATAGATAGGAGACAGAGTGAGTGGTGTACTGTTGGATAGATAGGAGACAGAGTGGTGTACTGTTGGATAGATAGGAGACAGAGTGGTGTACTGTTGGATAGATAGGAGACAGAGTGGTGTACTGTTGGATAGATAGGAGACAGAGTGGTGTACTGCTGGATAGATAGGAGACTGAGTGGAGTACTGTTGGATAGATAGGAGACAGAGTGGAGTGGTGTACTGTTGGATAGATAGGAGACAGAGTGGTGTACTGTTGGATAGATAGGAGACAGAGTGGTGTACTGTTGGATAGATAGGAGACAGAGTGGTGTACTGTTGGATAGATAGGAGACAGAGTGGTGTACTGCTGGATAGATAGGAGACTGAGTGGAGTACTGTTGGATAGATAGGAGACAGAGTGGAGTGGTGTACTGTTGGATAGATAGGAGACAGAGTGGTGTACTGTTGGATAGATAGGAGACAGAGTGGTGTACTGTTGGATAGATAGGAGACAGAGTGGTGTAATGTTGGATAGATAGGAGACAGAGTGGAGTGGTGTACTGTTGGATAGATAGGAGACAGGGTGGTGTACTGTTGGATAGATAGGAGACAGAGTGGAGTGGTGTACTGTTGGATAGATAGGAGACAGAGTGGTGTACTGTTGGATAGATAGGAGACAGAGTGGTGTACTGTTGGATAGATAGGAGACAGAGTGGTGTACTGTTGGATAGATAGGAGACAGAGTGGTGTAATGTTGGATAGATAGGAGACAGAGTGGTGTACTGTTGGATAGATAGGAGACAGAGTGGAGTGGTGTACTGTTGGATAGATAGGAGACAGAGGTGGTGTACTGTTGGATAGATAGGAGACAGAGGAGTGGTGTACTGTTGGATAGATAGGAGACAGAGTGGAGTGGTGTACTGTTGGATAGATAGGAGACAGAGTGGAGTACTGTTGGATAGATAGGAGACAGAGTGGAGTGGTGTACTGTTGGATAGATAGGAGACAGAGTGGTGTACTGTTGGATAGATAGGAGACAGAGTGGTGTACTGTTGGATAGATAGGAGACAGAGTGGAGTGGTGTACTGTTGGATAGATAGGAGACAGAGTGGAGTGGTGTACTGTTGGATAGATAGGAGACAGAGTGGAGTACTGTTGGATAGATAGGAGACAGAGTGGAGTGGTGTACTGTTGGATAGATAGGAGACAGAGTGGTGTACTGTTGGATAGATAGGAGACAGAGTGGAGTGGTGTACTGTTGGATAGATAGGAGACAGAGTGGTGTACTGTTGGATAGATAGGAGACAGGGTGGTGTACTGTTGGATAGATAGGAGACAGAGTGGAGTGGTGTACTGTTGGATAGATAGGAGACAGAGTGGAGTGGTGTACTGTTGGATAGATAGGAGACAGAGTGGAGTACTGTTGGATAGATAGGAGACAGAGTGGAGTGGTGTACTGTTGGATAGATAGGAGACAGAGTGGTGTACTGTTGGATAGATAGGAGACAGAGTGGTGTACTGTTGGATAGATAGGAGACAGAGTGGTGTACTGTTGGATAGATAGGAGACAGAGTGGTGTACTGTTGGATAGATAGGAGACAGAGTGGTGTGGTGTACTGTTGGATAGATAGGAGACAGAGTGGTGTACTGTTGGATAGATAGGAGACAGAGTGTAGTACTGTTGGATAGATAGGAGACAGAGTGGTGTACTGTTGGATAGATAGGAGACAGAGTGGAGTACTTTTGGATAGATAGGAGACAGAGTGGTGTACTGTTGGATAGATAGGAGACAGAGTGGAGTGGTGTACTGTTGGATAGATAGGAGACAGAGTGGAGTGGTGTACTGTTGGATAGATAGGAGACAGAGTGGAGTGGTGTACTGTTGGATAGATAGGAGACAGAGTGGTGTACTGTTGGATAGATAGGAGACAGAGTGGTGTACTGTTGGATAGATAGGAGACAGAGTGGAGTGGTGTACTGTTGGAAAGATAGGAGACAGAGTGGAGTGGTGTACTGTTGGATAGATAGGAGACAGAGTGGTGTACTGTTGGATAGATAGGAGACAGAGTGGAGTGGTGTACTGTTGGATAGATAGGAGACAGAGTGGAGTGGTGTACTGTTGGATAGATAGGAGACAGAGTGGTGTACTGTTGGATAGATAGGAGACACTGTGGTGTACTGTTGGATAGATAGGAGACAGAGTGGTGTACTGTTGAATAGATAGGAGACAGAGTGGAGTGGTGTACTGTTGGATAGATAGGAGACAGAGTGGAGTACTGTTGGATAGATAGGAGACAGAGTGGAGTACTGTTGGATAGATAGGAGACAGAGTGGAGTGGTGTACTGTTGGATAGATAGGAGACAGAGTGGAGTACTGTTGGATAGATAGGAGACAGAGTGGTGTACTGTTGGATAGATAGGAGACACTGTGGTGTACTGTTGGATAGATAGGAGACAGAGTGGTGTACTGTTGAATAGATAGGAGACAGAGTGGAGTGGTGTACTGTTGGATAGATAGGAGACAGAGTGGAGTACTGTTGGATAGATAGGAGACAGAGTGGAGTACTGTTGGATAGATAGGAGACAGAGTGGAGTGGTGTACTGTTGGATAGATAGGAGACAGAGTAGTGTACTGTTGGATAGATACGAGACAGAGTAGTGTACTGTTGGATAGATAGGAGACAGAGTGGTGCACTGTTGGATAGATAGGAGACAGAGTGGTGTACTGTTGGATAGATAGGAGACAGAGTGGTGTACTGTTGGATAGATAGGAGACAGAGTGGAGTGGTGTACTGTTGGATAGATAGGAGACAGAGTGGAGTACTGTTGGATAGATAGCAGACAGAGTGGAGTGGTGTACTGTTGGATAGATAGGAGACAGAGTGGAGTGGTGTACTGTTGGATAGATAGGAGACAGAGTGGTGTGGTGTACTGTTGGATAGATAGGAGACAGAATGGAGTGGTGTACTGTTGGATAGATAGGAGACAGAGTGGAGTACTGTTGTATAGATAGGAGACAGAGTGGAGTGGTGTACTGTTGGATAGATAGGAGACAGAGTGGAGTGGTGTACTGTTGGATAGATAGGAGACAGAGTGGAGTACTGTTGGATAGATAGGAGACAGAGTGGAGTGGTGTACTGTTTAATAGATAGGAGACAGAGTGGTGTACTGTTGGATAGATAGGAGACAGAGTGGAGTGGTGTACTGTTGGATATATAGGAGACAGAGTGGTGTACTGTTGGATAGATAGGAGACAGAGTGGAGTGGTGTACTGTTGGATAGATAGGAGACAGAGTGGTGTACTGTTGGATAGATAGGAGACAGAGTGGAGTGGTGTACTGTTGGATAGATAAGAGACAGAGTGGAGTACTGTTGGAAAGATAGGAGACAGAGTGGTGTACTGTTGGATAGATGGAGACAGAGTGGTGTACTGTTTTATAGATAGGATACAGAGTGGAGTGGTGTACTGTTGGATAGATAGGAGACAGAGTGGTGTACTGTTGGATAGATAGGAGACAGAGTGGGTGTACTGTTGGATAGATAGGAGACAGAGTGGAGTACTGTTGGATAGATAGGAGACAGAGTGGTGTACTGTTGGATAGATAGGAGACAGAGTGGAGTGGTGTACTGTTGGATAGATAGGAGACAGAGTGGAGTAATGTTGGATAGATAGGAGACAGAGTGGAGTGGTGTACTGTTGGATAGATAGGAGACAGAGTGGTGTACTGTTGGATAGATAGGAGACAGAGTGGAGTGGTGTACTGTTGGATAGATAGGAGACAGAGTGGTGTACTGTTGGATAGATAGGAGACAGAGTGGTGTACTGTTGGATAGATAGGAGACAGAGTGGAGTGGTGTACTGTTGGATAGATAGGAGACAGAGTGGTGTACTGTTGGATAGATAGGATACAGAGTGGTGTACTGTTGGATAGATAGGAGACAGAGTGGTGTACTGTTGGATAGATAGGAGACAGAGTGGAGTACTGTTGGATAGATAGGAGACAGAGTGGAGTACTGTTGGATAGATAGGAGACAGAGGGGAGTGGTGTACTGTTGGATAGATAGGAGACAGAGTGGTGTACTGTTGGATAGATAGGAGACAGAGTGGTGTACTGTTGGATAGATAGGAGACAGAGTGGTGTACTGTTGGATAGATAGGAGACAGAGTGGTGTACTGTTGGATAGATAGGAGACAGAGTGGTGTACTGTTGGATAGATAGGAGACAGAGTGGTGTACTGTTGGATAGATAGGAGACAGAGTGTAGTACTGTTGGATAGATAGGAGACAGAGTGGTGTACTGTTGGATAGATAGGAGACAGAGTGTAGTACTGTTGGATAGATAGGAGACAGAGTAGTGTACTGTTGGATAGATAGGAGACAGAGTGTAGTACTGTTGGATAGATAGGAGACAGAGTGGTGTACTGTTGGATAGATAGGAGACAGAGTGTAGTACTGTTGGATAGATAGGAGACAGAGTGGTGTACTGTTGGATAGATAGGAGACAGAGTGGAGTACTTTTGGATAGATAGGAGACAGAGTGGTGTACTGTTGGATAGATAGGAGACAGAGTGGAGTGGTGTACTGTTGGATAGATAGGAGACAGAGTGGAGTGGTGTACTGTTGGATAGATAGGAGACAGAGTGGTGTACTGTTGGATAGATAGGAGACAGAGTGGTGTACTGTTGGATAGATAGGAGACAGAGTGGTGTACTGTTGGATAGATAGGAGACAGAGTGGAGTGGTGTACTGTTGGATAGATAGGAGACAGAGTGGTGTACTGTTGGATAGATAGGAGACAGAGTGGAGTGGTGTACTGTTGGATAGATAGGAGACAGAGTGGAGTGGTGTACTGTTGGATAGATAGGAGACAGAGTGGTGTACTGTTGGATAGATAGGAGACAGAGTGGTGTACTGTTGGATAGATAGGAGACAGAGTGGTGTACTGTTGAATAGATAGGAGACAGAGTGGAGTGGTGTACTGTTGGATAGATAGGAGACAGAGTGGAGTACTGTTGGATAGATAGGAGACAGAGTGGAGTACTGTTGGATAGATAGGAGACAGAGTGGAGTGGTGTACTGTTGGATAGATAGGAGACAGAGTGGAGTACTGTTGGATAGATAGGAGACAGAGTGGTGTACTGTTGGATAGATAGGAGACACTGTGGTGTACTGTTGGATAGATAGGAGACAGAGTGGTGTACTGTTGAATAGATAGGAGACAGAGTGGAGTGGTGTACTGTTGGATAGATAGGAGACAGAGTGGAGTACTGTTGGATAGATAGGAGACAGAGTGGAGTACTGTTGGATAGATAGGAGACAGAGTGGAGTGGTGTACTGTTGGATAGATAGGAGACAGAGTAGTGTACTGTTGGATAGATACGAGACAGAGTAGTGTACTGTTGGATAGATAGGAGACAGAGTGGTGCACTGTTGGATAGATAGGAGACAGAGTGGTGTACTGTTGGATAGATAGGAGACAGAGTGGTGTACTGTTGGATAGATAGGAGACAGAGTGGAGTGGTGTACTGTTGGATAGATAGGAGACAGAGTGGAGTACTGTTGGATAGATAGCAGACAGAGTGGAGTGGTGTACTGTTGGATAGATAGGAGACAGAGTGGAGTGGTGTACTGTTGGATAGATAGGAGACAGAGTGGTGTGGTGTACTGTTGGATAGATAGGAGACATAATGGAGTGGTGTACTGTTGGATAGATAGGAGACAGAGTGGAGTACTGTTGTATAGATAGGAGACAGAGTGGAGTGGTGTACTGTTGGATAGATAGGAGACAGAGTGGAGTGGTGTACTGTTGGATAGATAGGAGACAGAGTGGAGTACTGTTGGATAGATAGGAGACAGAGTGGAGTGGTGTACTGTTTTTATAGATAGGAGACAGAGTGGTGTACTGTTGGATAGATAGGAGACAGAGTGGAGTGGTGTACTGTTGGATATATAGGAGACAGAGTGGTGTACTGTTGGATAGATAGGAGACAGAGTGGAGTGGTGTACTGTTGGATAGATAGGAGACAGAGTGGTGTACTGTTGGATAGATAGGAGACAGAGTGGAGTGGTGTACTGTTGGATAGATAAGAGACAGAGTGGAGTACTGTTGGAAAGATAGGAGACAGAGTGGTGTACTGTTGGATAGATGGAGACAGAGTGGTGTACTGTTTTATAGATAGGAGACAGAGTGGAGTGGTGTACTGTTGGATAGATAGGAGACAGAGTGGTGTACTGTTGGATAGATAGGAGACAGAGTGGTGTACTGTTGGATAGATAGGAGACAGAGTGGAGTACTGTTGGATAGATAGGAGACAGAGTGGTGTACTGTTGGATAGATAGGAGACAGAGTGGAGTGGTGTACTGTTGGATAGATAGGAGACAGAGTGGAGTACTGTTGGATAGATAGGAGACAGAGTGGAGTGGTGTACTGTTGGATAGATAGGAGACAGAGTGGTGTACTGTTGGATAGATAGGAGACAGAGTGGAGTGGTGTACTGTTGGATAGATAGGAGACAGAGTGGTGTACTGTTGGATAGATAGGAGACAGAGTGGTGTACTGTTGGATAGATAGGAGACAGAGTGGAGTTGTGTACTGTTGGATAGATAGGAGACAGAGTGGTGTACTGTTGGATAGATAGGAGACAGAGTGGTGTACTGTTGGATAGATAGGAGACAGAGTGGTGTACTGTTGGATAGATAGGAGACAGAGTGGAGTACTGTTGGATAGATAGGAGACAGAGGGGAGTGGTGTACTGTTGGATAGATAGGAGACAGAGTGGAGTGGTGTACTGTTGGATAGATAGGAGACAGAGTGGAGTGGTGTACTGTTGGATAGATAGGAGACAGAGTGGAGTGGTGTACTGTTGGATAGATAGGAGACAGAGTGGTGTACTGTTGGATAGATAGGAGACAGAGTGGTGTACTGTTGGATAGATAGGAGACAGAGTGGAGTACTGTTGGATAGATAGGAGACAGAGTGGAGTACTGTTGGATAGATAGGAGACAGAGGGGAGTGGTGTACTGTTGGATAGATAGGAGACAGAGTGGTGTACTGTTGGATAGATAGGAGACAGAGTGGAGTACTGTTGGATAGATAGGAGACAGAGTGGAGTGGTGTACTGTTGGATAGATAGGAGACAGAGTGGTGTACTGTTGGATAGATAGGAGACAGAGTGGAGGACTGTTTGATAGATAGGAGACAGAGTGGAGTACTGTTGGATAGATAGGAGACAGAGTGGAGTACTGTTGGATAGATAGCAGACAGAGTGGAGTGGTGTACTGTTGGATAGATAGGAGACAGAGTGGTGTGGTGTACTGTTGGATAGATAGGAGACAGAATGGAGTGGTGTACTGTTGGATAGATAGGAGACAGAGTGGAGTACTTTTGTATAGATAGGAGACAGAGTGGAGTGGTGTACTGTTGGATAGATAGGAGACAGAGTGGAGTGGTGTACTGTTGGATAGATAGGAGACAGAGTGGAGTACTGTTGGATAGATAGGAGACAGAGTGGAGTGGTGTACTGTTTGATAGATAGGAGACAGAGTGGAGTGGTGTACTGTTGGATAGATAGGAGACAGAGTGGAGTGGTGTACTGTTGGATATATAGGAGACAGAGTGGTGTACTGTTGGATAGATAGGAGACAGAGTGGTGTACTGTTGGATAGATATGAGACAGAGTGGAGTGGTGTACTGTTGGATAGATAGGAGACAGAGGGGAGTGGTGTACTGTTGGATAGATAAGAGACAGAGTGGAGTACTGTTGGAAAGATAGGAGACAGAGTGGTGTACTGTTGGATAGATGGAGACAGAGTGGTGTACTGTTTTATAGATAGGAGACAGAGTGGAGTGGTGTACTGTTGGATAGATAGGAGACAGAGTGGTGTACTGTTGGATAGATAGGAGACAGAGTGGAGTACTGTTGGATAGATAGGAGACAGAGTGGAGTGGAATACTGTTGGATAGATAGGAGACAGAGTGGAGTGGAGTACTGTTGGATAGATAGGAGACAGAGTGGAGTGGTGTACTGTTGGATAGATAGGAGACAGAGTGGAGTGGTGTACTGTTGGATAGATAGGAGACAGAGTGGAGTACTGTTGGATAGATAGGTGACAGAGTGGAGTGGTGTACTGTTGGATAGATAGGAGACAGAGTGGTGTACTGTTGGATAGATAGGAGACAGAGTGGAGTGGTGTACTGTTGGATAGATAGGAGACAGAGTGGAGTACTGTTGGATAGATAGGAGACAGAGTGGAGTGGTGTACTGTTGGATAGATAGGAGACAGAGTGGTGTACTGTTGGATAGATAGGAGACAGAGTGGAGTGGTGTACTGTTGGATAGATAGGAGACAGAGTGGTGTACTGTTGGATAGATAGGAGACAGAGTGGTGTACTGTTGGATAGATAGGAGACAGAGTGGAGTGGTGTACTGTTGGATAGATAGGAGACAGAGTGGTGTACTGTTGGATAGATAGGAGACAGAGTGGTGTACTGTTGGATAGATAGGAGACAGAGTGGAGTACTGTTGGATAGATAGGAGACAGAGTGGAGTGGTGTACTGTTGGATAGATAGGAGACAGAGTGGAGTGGTGTACTGTTGGATAGATAGGAGACAGAGTGGTGTACTGTTGGATAGATAGGAGACAGAGTGGTGTACTTTTGGATAGATAGGAGACAGAGTGGAGTGTTGTACTGTTGGATAGATAGGAGACCGAGTGGTGTACTGTTGGATAGATAGGAGACAGAGTGGTGTACTGTTGGATAGATAGGAGACAGAGTGGTGTACTGTTGGATAGATATGAGACAGAGTGGAGTACTGTTGGATAGATAGGAGACAGAGTGGAGTACTGTTGGATAGATAGGAGACAGAGGGGAGTGGTGTACTGTTGGATAGATAGGAGACAGAGTGGTGTACTGTTGGATAGATAGGAGACAGAGTGGAGTGGTGTACTGTTGGATAGATAGGAGACAGAGTGGAGTGGTGTACTGTTGGATAGATAGGAGACAGAGTGGTGTACTGTTGGATAGATAGGAAACAGAGTGGAGTACTGTTGGATAGATAGGAGACAGAGTGGTGTACTGTTGGATAGATAGGAAACAGAGTGGAGTACTGTTGGATAGATAGGAGACAGAGTGGAGTACTGTTGGATAGATAGGAGACAGAGTAGTGTACTGTTGGATAGATAGGAGACAGATTGGAGTACTGTTGGATAGATAGGAGACAGAGTGGAGTACTGTTGGATAGATAGGAGATAGAGTGGAGTACTGTTGGATAGATAGGAGACAGAGTGGAGTGGTGTACTGTTGGATAGATAGGAGACAGAGTGGAGTGGTGTACTGTTGGATAGATAGGAGACAGAGTGGTGTACTGTTGGATAGATAGGAGACAGAGTGGTGTACTTTTGGATAGATAGGAGACAGAGTTGAGTGCTGTACTGTTGGATAGATAGGAGACCGAGTGGTGTACTGTTGGATAGATAGGAGACAGAGTGGTGTACTGTTGGATAGATAGGAGACAGAGTGGTGTACTGTTGGATAGATAGGAGACAGAGTGGAGTACTGTTGGATAGATAGGAGACAGAGTGGAGTACTGTTGGATAGATAGGAGACAGAGGGGAGTGGTGTACTGTTGGATAGATAGGAGACAGAGTGGTGTACTGTTGTATAGATAGGAGACAGAGTGGTGTACTGTTGGATAGATAGGAGACAGAGTGGAGTGGTGTACTGTTGGATAGATAGGAGACAGAGTGGTGTACTGTTGGATAGATAGGAGACAGAGTGGTGTACTTTTGGATAGATAGGAGACAGAGTGGAGTGTTGTACTGTTGGATAGATAGGAGACCGAGTGGTGTACTGTTGGATAGATAGGAGACAGAGTGGTGTACTGTTGGATAGATAGGAGACAGAGTTGTGTACTGTTGGATAGATAGGAGACAGAGTGGAGTACTGCTGGATAGATAGGAGACAGAGTGGAGTACTGTTGGATAGATAGGAGACAGAGTGGAGTACTGTTGGATAGATAGGAGACAGAGTGGAGTGGTGTACTGTTGGATAGATAGGAGACAGAGTGGAGTGGTGTACTGTTGGATAGATAGGAGACAGAGTGGAGTACTGTTGGATAGATAGGAGACAGAGTGGAGTGGTGTACTGTTGGATAGATAGGAGACAGAGTGGAGTGGTGTACTGTTGGATAGATAGTAGACAGAGTGGAGTGGTGTACTGTTGGATAGATAGGAGACAGAGTGGAGTGGTGTACTGTTGGATAGATAGCAGACAGAGTGGAGTGGTGTACTGTTGGATAGATAGGAGACAGAGTGGAGTACTGTTGGATAGATAGGAGACAGAGTGG
This sequence comes from Coregonus ussuriensis, assembly GCA_031479575.1. Taxonomy (NCBI): domain Eukaryota; kingdom Metazoa; phylum Chordata; class Actinopteri; order Salmoniformes; family Salmonidae; genus Coregonus; species Coregonus ussuriensis. The sequence goes on from CM062489.1 coordinate 1,338,818, forward strand.
AGTGGTGTACTGTTGGATAGATAGGAGACAGAGTGGAGTGGTGTACTGTTGGATAGATAGGAGACAGAGTGGAGTGGTGTACTGTTGGATAGATAGGAGACAGAGTGGTGTACTGTTGGATAGATAGGAGACAGAGTGGAGTGGTGTACTGTTGGATAGATAGGAGACAGAGTGGTGTACTGTTGTATAGATAGGAGACAGAGTGGAGTACTGTTGGATATATAGGAGACAGAGTGAAGTGGTGTACTGTTGGATAGATAGGAGACAGAGTGGAGTACTGTTGGATAGATAGGAGACAGAGTGGAGTACTGTTGGATAGATAGGAGACAGAGTGGAGTACTGTTGGATAGATAGGAGACAGAGTGGAGTGGTGTACTGTTGGATAGATAGGAGACAGAGTGGAGTACTGTTGGATAGATAGGAGACAGAGTGAAGTGGTGTACTGTTGGATAGATAGGAGATAGAGTGGTGTACTGTTGGATAGATAGGAGACAGAGTGGAGTACTGTTGGATAGATAGGAGTCAGAGTGGAGGACTGTTTGATAGATAGGAGACAGAGTGGAGAACTGTTGGATAGATAGGAGACAGAGTGGAGTACTGTTGGATAGATAGGAGACAGAGTGGAGGACTGTTTGATAGATAGGAGACAGAGTGGAGTACTGTTGGATAGATAGGAGACAGAGTGGAGTACTGTTGGATAGATAGGAGACAGAGTGGTGTGGTGTACTGTTGGATAGATAGGAGACAGAGTGGAGTGGTGTACTGTTGGATAGATAGGAGACAGAGTGGAGTGGTGTACTGTTGGATAGATAGGAGACAGAGTGGAGTACTGTTGGATAGATAGGAGACAGAGTGGAGTGGTGTACTGTTGGATAGATAGGAGACCGAGTGGTGTACTGTTGGATAGATAGGAGACAGAGTGGTGTACTGTTGGATAGATAGGAGACAGAGTGGTGTACTGTTGGATAGATAGGAGACAGAGTGGAGTACTGTTGGATAGATAGGAGACAGAGTGGAGTACTGTTGGATAGATAGGAGACAGAGGGGAGTGGTGTACTGTTGGATAGATAGGAGACAGAGTGGTGTACTGTTGGATAGATAGGAGACAGAGTGGTGTACTGTTGTATAGATAGGAGACAGAGTGGTGTACTGTTGGATAGATAGGAGACAGAGTGGTGTACTGTTGTATAGATAGGAGACAGAGTGGTGTACTGTTGGATAGATAGGAGACAGAGTGGAGTGTTGTACTGTTGGATAGATAGGAGACAGAGTGGTGTACTGTTGGATAGATAGGAGACAGAGTGGTGTACTTTTGGATAGATAGGAGACAGAGTGGAGTGTTGTACTGTTGGATAGATAGGAGACCGAGTGGTGTACTGTTGGATAGATCGGAGACAGAGTGGTGTACTGTTGGATAGATAGGAGACAGAGTTGTGTACTGTTGGATAGATAGGAGACAGAGTGGAGTACTGCTGGATAGATAGGAGACAGAGTGGAGTACTGTTGGATAGATAGGAGACAGAGTGGAGTACTGTTGGATAGATAGGAGACAGAGTGGAGTGGTGTACTGTTGGATAGATAGGAGACAGAGTGGAGTGGTGTACTGTTGGATAGATAGGAGACAGAGTGGAGTGGTGTACTGTTGGATAGATAGGAGACAGAGTAGTGTACTGTTGGATAGATAGGAGACAGAGTGGTGTACTGTTGGATAGATAGGAGACAGAGTGGAGTACTGCTGGATAGATAGGAGACAGAGTGGAGTACTGTTGGATAGATAGGATACAGAGTGGAGTACTGTTGGATAGATAGGAGACAGAGTGGAGTGGAGTACTGTTGGATAGATAGGAGACAGAGTGGAGTGGTGTACTGTTGGATAGATAGGAGACAGAGTGGAGTGGTGTACTGTTGGATAGATAGGAGACAGAGTGGAGTACTGTTGGATAGATAGGAGACAGAGTGGAGTGGTGTACTGTTGGATAGATAGGAGACAGAGTGGAGTGGTGTACTGTTGGATAGATAGTAGACAGAGTGGAGTGGTGTACTGTTGGATAGATAGGAGACAGAGTGGAGTACTGTTGGATAGATAGGAGACAGAGTGGAGTGGTGTACTGTTGGATAGATAGGAGACAGAGTGGAGTGGTGTACTGTTGGATAGATAGGAGACAGAGTGGAGTGGTGTACTGTTGGATAGATAGGAGACAGAGTGGTGTACTGTTGGATAGATAGGAGACAGAGTGGAGTGGTGTACTGTTGGATAGATAGGAGACAGAGTGGTGTACTGTTGTATAGATAGGAGACAGAGTGGAGTACTGTTGGATATATAGGAGACAGAGTGAAGTGGTGTACTGTTGGATAGATAGGAGACAGAGTGGAGTACTGTTGGATAGATAGGAGACAGAGTGGAGTACTGTTGGATAGATAGGAGACAGAGTGGAGTACTGTTGGATAGATAGGAGACAGAGTGGAGGACTGTTTGATAGATAGGAGACAGAGTGAAGTGGTGTACTGTTGGATAGATAGGAGACAGAGTGATGTACTGTTGGATAGATAGGAGACAGAGTGGAGTACTGTTGGATAGATAGGAGACAGAGTGGAGGACTGTTTGATAGATAGGAGACAGAGTGGAGTACTGTTGGATAGATAGGAGACAGAGTGGAGTACTGTTGGATAGATAGGAGACAGAGTGGAGTACTGTTGGATAGATAGGAGACAGAGTGGAGTACTGTTGGATAGATAGGAGACAGAGTGGTGTACTGTTGGATAGATAGGAGACAGAGTGGAGTACTGTTGGATAGATAGGAGACAGAGTGGAGGACTGTTTGATAGATAGGAGACAGAGTGGAGTACTGTTGGATAGATAGGAGACAGAGTGGAGTACTGTTGGATAGATAGGAGACAGAGTGGAGGACTGTTTGATAGATAGGAGACAGAGTGGAGTACTGTTGGATAGATAGGAGACAGAGTGGAGTACTGTTGGATAGATAGGAGACAGAGTGGTGTACTGTTGGATAGATAGGAGACAGAGTGGAGTGGTGTACTGTTGGATAGATAGGAGACAGAGTGGAGTGGTGTACTGTTGGATAGATAGGAGACAGAGTGGAGTACTGTTGGATAGATAGGAGACAGAGTGGAGTGGTGTACTGTTGGATAGATAGGAGACAGAGTGGAGTACTGTTGGATAGATAGGAGACAGAGTGGAGTGGTGTACTGTTGGATAGATAGGAGACAGAGTGGTGTACTGTTGGATAGATAGGAGACAGAGTGGTGTACTGTTGGATAGATAGGAGACAGAGTGGTGTACTGTTGGATAGATAGGAGACAGAGTGGTGTACTGTTGGATAGATAGGAGACAGAGTGGAGTGGTGTACTGTTGGATAGATAGGAGACAGAGTGGAGTACTGTTGGATAGATAGGAGACAGAGTGGAGTGGTGTACTGTTGGATAGATAGGAGACAGAGTGGAGTACTGTTGGATAGATAGGAGACAGAGTGGAGTACTGTTGGATAGATAGGAGACAGAGTGGAGTACTGTTGGATAGATAGGAGACAGAGTGGAGTGTTATCAGGGTCCTGTCCACTGTAATTAATGATGAAACAATATTTTACGTTCCAAATGGCACCCTATTCCCTATACGGGCCGCTACTTTTGACCAGACCAATGTGGGGCCCTGGTGAAAAGTAGTGCACTAAAACGGGATAGGATGCCATTTGGGATGCAAGCCTAATGTTAATGCCTTATGTAAGCCAGCCATGTTCACCGGCACCTTTCTTATCAGTCCTCTGGCTTATTTTATATATTCCGTGTCAACATCTTCTGTGGAAATATGCCGTATTAAAATTACAAATATTACTCTACATTCTACATAGGCCATATGTTTCCTGAATCTAATGCCAACTTATCTCCTGAATGACATTCATCCAGACAGAGACCCAGACAGAGACCCAGACAGACCCTGACAGAGACCCAGACAGACCCTGACAGAGACCCAGACAGAGACCCAGACAGAGACCCAGACAGAGACCCAGACAGAGACCCAGACAGAGACCCTGACAGAGACCCAGACAGAGACCCTGACAGAGACCCAGACAGAGACCCAGACAGAGACCCTGACAGAGACCCAGACAGACCCTGACAGAGACCCAGACAGAGACCCAGACAGAGACCCTGACAGAGACCCTGACAGAGACCCAGACAGAGACCCAGACAGAGACCCAGACAGAGACCCAGACAGAGACCCTGACAGAGACCCAGACAGAGACCCAGACAGAGACCCAGACAGAGACCCAGACAGAGACCCTGACAGAGACCCAGACAGAGACCCAGACAGAGACCCAGACAGAGACCCAGACAGAGACCCTGACAGAGACCCAGACAGACCCTGACAGAGACCCAGACAGAGACCCAGACAGAGACCCAGACAGAGACCCTGACAGAGACCCAGACAGAGACCCAGACAGAGACCCAGACAGAGACCCTGACAGAGACCCAGACAGTCCCTGACAGAGACCCAGACAGAGACCCAGACAGACCCTTACAGAGACCCAGACAGAGACCCTGACAGAGACCCAGACAGACACCCAGACAGAGACCCAGACAGAGACCCAGACAGAGACCCAGACAGAGACCCTGACAGAGACCCAGACAGACACCCAGACAGAGACCCAGACATAGACCCAGACAGAGACCCAGACAGAGACCCAGACAGAGACCCAGACAGACCCAGACAGAGACCCAGACAGAGACCCAGACAGAGACCCAGACAGACCTAGACAGAGACCCAGACAGAGACCCTGACAGAGACCCAGACAGAGACCCAGAGAGAGACCCTGACAGAGACCCAGACAGAGACCCAGACAGAGACCCAGACAGAGACCCAGACAGAGACCCTGACAGAGACCCAGACAGAGACCCAGACAGAGACCCAGACAGAGACCCAGACAGAGACCCTGACAGAGACCCAGACAGAGACCCAGACAGACCCAGACAGAGCCCCAGACAGAGACCCAGTCAGAGACCCAGACAGAGACCCTGACAGAGACCCATTCATTTACATTAGTGATCTTATTTCATCTTTAGCGTCAAAATGTTTTGTGAAAATATGCAATATTATAAACATTCTTTGACTTTGGCCATACATTTGCAATATACTATATCTTAAAACGGGAATCATTCATGGTGAAACTGCCACATCCGTTTGTGATATTACAACAACAAAGGAGTTACTGTGACATCATTGCATACGCGATAGAACAGCAGAAAATGTACTGCATTTTGTTTTACCACGTTAGGCGACGCTCCTAACCTCGTCTTGCTCAACAAAACAAAAGCAACAACAATGGCCGTGAGGCGGACAGTGGTGCTGTTTCTCCTACTGCAGATTCCTTCTTTAACTAAGCTAACTTTCCTCTTGAAACCTTTCTCAGTTCACTCAGTAGCATATATTTAGTCAGTGTGTGAGGTACTTTATTTTGCTCGAATTTAAATGTCTTAAAATGTTTTGGTATTGTTTAGCCACTCAGCTTCCAGCGTCCCACCATGTGGTGTTTGGATATAGTATATTTACCATGTGGTGTTTGGATATATTATATTTACCATGTGGTGTTTGGATATAGTATATTTACCATGTGGTGTTTGGATATAGTATATTTACCATGTGGTGTTTGGATATAGTATATTTACCATGTGGTGTTTGGATATAGTATATTTACCATGTGGTGTTTGGATATAGTATATTTACCATGTGGTGTTTGGATATAGTATATTTACCATGTGGTGTTTGGATATAGTATATTTACCATGTGGTGTTTGGATATAGTATATTTACCATGTGGTGTTTGGATATAGTATATTTACCATGTGGTGTTTGGATATAGTATATTTACCATGTGGTGTTTGGATATAGTATATTTACCATGTGGTGTTTGGATATAGTATATTTACCATGTGGTGTTTGGATATAGTATATTTACCAGGGCTTTAAGGAGCTCTGAAGTCTTAATTCCACCCAGCAGGTCTTAATGCCACCCAGCAGGTCTTAATCCCACCCAACAGGTCTTAATGCCACCCAACAGGTCTTAATTCCACCCAGCAGGTCTTAATTCCACCCAACAGGTCTTAATGCCACCCAGCAGGTCTTAATGCCACCCAGCAGGTCTTAATTCCACCCAGCAGGTCTTAATGTCTTAATGCCACCCAGCAGGTCTTAATGCCACCCAGCAGGCCTTAATGCCACCCAGCAGGTCTTAATTCCACCCAGCAGGTCTTAATGTCTTAATGCCACCCAGCAAGTCTTAATGCCACCCAGCAGGTCTTAATGCCACCCAGCAGGTCTTAATGCCACCCAGCAGGTCTTAATTCCACCCAGCAGGTCTTAATGCCACCCAGCAGGTCTTAATGCCACCCAGCAGGTCTTAATTCCACCCAGTAGGTCTTAATGCCACCCAACAGGTCTTAATTCCACCCAACAGGTCTTAATACCACCCAGCAGGTCTTAATGCCACCCAGCAGGTCTTAATGCCACCCAGCAGGTCTTAATGCCACCCAGCAGGTCTTAATTCCACACAACAGGTCTTAATGCCACCCAGCAGGTCTTAATGCCACCCATCAGGTCTTAATGTCTTAATTCCACCCAACAGGTCTTAATGCCACCCAGAAGGTCTTAATGCCACCCAGCAGGTCTTAATGCCACCCAGCAGGTCTTAATTCCACCCAGCAGGTCTTAATGCCACCCAGCAGGTCTTAATTCCACCCAGCAGGTCTTAATGCCACCCAGCAGGTCTTAATGCCACCCAGCAGGTCTTAATTCCACCCAGCAGGTCTTAATGCCACCCAGCAGGTCTTAATGTCTTAATTCCACCCAACAGGTCTTAATGTCTTAATGCCACCCAACAGTTCTTAATGCCACCCAGCAGCTCTTAATGTCTTAATGCCACCCAGCAGGTCTTAATGTCTTAATGCCACCCAACAGGTCTTAATGCCACCCAACAGGTCTTAATTCCACCCAGCAGGTCTTAATGCCACCCAGCAGGTCTTAATGCCACCCAGCAGGTCTTAATGCCACCCAGCAGGTCTTAATGTCTTAATGCCACCCAGCAGGTCTTAATTCCACCCAGCAGGTCTTAATGCCACCCAGCAGGTCTTAATGCCACCCAGCAGGTCTTAATTCCACCCAACAGGTCTTAATGCCACCCAGCAGGTCTTAATGCCACCCAGCAGGTCTTAATTCCACCCAGCAGGTCTTAATGCCACCCAGCAGGTCTTAATGCCACCCAGCAGGTCTTAATTCCACCCAGCAGGTCTTAATGCCACCCAGCAGGTCTTAATGCCACCCAGCAGGTCTTAATATCTTAATGCCACCCAGCAGGTCTTAATGTCTTAATGCCACCCAGCAGGTCTTAATGCCACCCAGCAGGTCTTAATTCCACCCAGCAGGTCTTAATGCCACCCAGCAGCCCTGTGCTTGAAGTCAGCACTCACTCTGCTGAGTGTCTGTGTAACTGTGTGTGTGTGTGTGTGTGTGTGTGTGTGTGTGTGTGTGTGTGTGTGTGTGTGTGTGTGTGTGTATGGTTGAGAGTCTAAAGCCTCTCTAACTGATTGTGAGAGCCGTTGTTGATGTGTTTCCACACGACTTCACTGGCAGAGCCCTCTATAGGGTGTCGACCCAGACGGCCGGACGGCTCTCAGAATCCTGGCCTCTAGATCGATACAGGCATTGATGGATACATATGATTCTGAATTTAGCTCGCTGGTTATTGAATTCTATCACCCGTGAATGAAAGCATGGGCCAAATGTGAAAGGAGGAGGGAGAGAGGGGGAGAGAGAGAGAGAGAGAGAGAGAGAGAGAGAGAGAGAGAGAGAGAGAGAGAGAGAGAGAGAGAGAGAGAGAGAGAGAGAGAGAGAGAGAGAGAGCGAGAGGGGAGAGGTGGGAGTTCTATTGTTGTACTGAGTTGGAATGTACTGGGTTACGACTGGGCGATATGGTCTAAATGTGTTTCGGTGTCAATATGACCGATTCTGTTGGACCAAACCTCAAATGCAAAAAGTGAGTTGAAACTGTTTGTTGTCAGAGAGGAAGAAATTCTCTTTAGTCTTTGTTTTGTGTGAGTGGCAGGGGGAGTGGCTTGGTGGCAAGGGGAGTGGCTTGTAGGCAAGGGGAGGGGCTTGGTGGCAGGGGGAGGGGCTTGGTGGCAGGGGGAGGGGTCAACACACCACAGAAGGAGGAAGGAGTGGAGACCAGAAACACACAGAACGCTTCAAAAAAAAAAAAAACATTGATTCTTGGAACATCACCCTACAACATACATTTGAATTAATTTGATATATTGCCCAGCCCTAGTTTAATGTAAAGGGAAATATAATTTGATATATCGCCCAGCCCTAGTTTAATGTAAAGGGAAATATTTAACACTGCAAGCAGAACTTTATTAGGCTGGCTTTATCAGAACTTTATTAGATGACTTCAACAGACATAACTTTATTAGATGGCTTTATCAGACAGAACTTTATCAGATGGCTTTATCAGACAGAACTTTATTAGATGGCTTTATCAGACAACTTTATCAGATGGCTTTATCAGACAACTTTGTTAGATGGCTTTATCAGAGATTCTTTTATTAGATGGCTTTATCTGACAGAACGTTATTAGATGGCTTTAACAGACAGAACATTATTAAATGACTTTATCAGACAGAACCTTATCAGATGGCTTTATGAGACAGAACTTTATCAGATGGCTTTATCAGACAGCACTTAATTAGGCTGGCTTTATCAGACATAACTTTATAATTTGGTATTTTATTAGGATCCTCATTAGCTGTTGTGAAAGCGGCAGCTACTCTTCCTGGGGTCCACACAGAACATGAAACATGACATAATACAGAACATTAATAGACAAGAACAGCTCAAGGACAGAACTACATATATTTGTTTTTAAAGGCACACGTAGCCAACCTATCAATACACACAAACTAACTAGGTCAAATAGGGGAGGGATTTTCAACACATTAAAGTTTCTTATAAAAATAAGTTATGTAGTCAGTCTCTCCTCAACTCTTAGCCAAGAGAGACTGGCATGCATAGTATTAATATTAGCCCTCTGATTACAATGAAGAGCAAGACGTGCCACTCTGTTCTGGGCCAGCTGCAGCTTAACTAGGTCTTTCTTTGCAGCACTCGACCACACGACTGGACAACAATCAAGATAAGACAAAACTAGAGCCTGCAGGTCTTGCTTTTTGGAGTGTGGTGTCAAAAAAGCAGAGCATCTCTTTATTACGGACAGACCTCTCCCCATCTTTACAACCATTGAATCTATATGTTTTGACCATGACAGTTTACATTCTAAGGTAATGCCAAGTAATTTAGTCTCCTCAACTTGTAATACTGGCTTTATCAGGCATAACTTTATCAGACAGAACTTTATCAGACAGAACTTTATCAGACAGAACTTTATTAGACAGAACTTTATCAGATGGCTTTATGAGACAGAACTTTATCAGACAGAACTTTATCAGACAGAACTTTATCAGATGGCTTTATGAGACAGAACTTTATTAGATGGCTTTATCAGACATAACTTTATCAGACAGAACTTTATCAGACAGAACTTTATCAGACATAACTTTATCAGACAGAACTTTATCAGACAGAACTTTATCAGACAGAACTTTATCAGACAGAACTTTATCAGACAGAACTTTATCAGACGGCTGAGGGCTCAGTGTTTGGATTTACTCTATAGTCAGTAAGTAGGTTTACAGCTCTCTAGACCTGCTGACCGGTGTCTCCACAGCCTGCCTGTCTGGAAGCCTTCTCTTTCAGCTCTCTAGACCTGCTGACCGGTGTCTCCACAGCCTGCCTGTCTGGAAGCCTTCTCTTTCAGCTCTCTAGACCTGCTGACCGGTGTCTCCACAGCCTGCCTGTCTGGAAGCCTTCTCTTTCACAGTCTCCTGGCCTCTGTCTCAGTCTCTCCCTCACATTCTCCTGCTGTCGCTCTCTCTGTCAATTCAATTCTCTCTCTCACTTTCCCCTTACTCTGTCTCTCTCTCTCTCTCAATTCAATTTCAATTCAATTTAAGGGCTTTATTGGCATGGGAAACAAATGTTAACATTGCTAAAGTAAGTGAAGTAGATAGTAAATAAAAGTGAAATCAATAATAAATATTAACAGTAAACATTACAATCAGAAGTTCCAAAAGAATAAAGACATTTCAAATGTCATATTATGTCTATATACAGTGTTGTAACAATGTGCAAATAGTTAAAGTACAAAAGAGATATTAAATAAACATAAATATGGGTTGTATTTACAATGGT